>ML350385.1:0-25979 GCA_005239505.1 Nicotiana paniculata | reverse complement strand
TTTGGTTCATGACCAAAAACTAATTGTGACGGAGAATATTTATTATAATATGTCGGTCTGAGATGAATAAGTGATGCTGCATGCAAAATAGCATGTCCCCAAACAATAGTGGTCTTGCTATCAATTGCAGGCGTTTAATAAATGACTCTACAAGGCCATTTTGAGTATGAACATAAGCTACATGATGTTCAACTTATCCCACATAATCAAAAGCTTGAGATGAGAATTCTCCAGCATTATCAAGGCGAATAGCCTTTATAGGATAATCTGGGAATTGTGCCCTTAATCGAATTATTTGGGCTAATAGCTTTGCAAACGCCAGGTTGCAAGATGATAGTAGGCACACATGAGACCATCTTGAATATGCATCTATTAGAACCATAAAATATCTAAACAACTCGCTATCAATTACATAAATATCTTCATGATTGGTCTTTGATCCAAACATAATTTGAGGATCATCCATATTCTTCAAAACGACATAAACAAAATATATTATAATAAACGTTATTATCAAAACGTAACTTCTATTACATAACCATACTATCTACTACAAACAACAAAAATTAAAATATTTACATTTCTACAGATTCATCAGCGATTACATGAGTTGATCTCCTTCTGGGAGTGCAAAGTAATCAACTACATCCAAATGCATGAAGTCTAAATTATCTTCAGAAATGAAATTTGCTTCAGCATTTTTGTCTATCTTATTCAGGAAGGCTTGATAAAGCTCAACCAAGTGCTTTGGCGTACGACAGGTACGTGATCAGTTCCTTTTTCCCCCACATTTATAGCATGCATTTTCTGCATTTGTTGCTTGCACCGCTTCATGCTTTTGTTCCTTCCTTTTCCACTGCTGGTGGTTAGGAGGGTTCTTTGGTGCATTATTATTACCATGATTAGATTTTCTTCCCCGACCACGGCCATGACCACGACTGGGGCCACGACCTCTTCCATACTTAGCTTGGTGGAAGTTCGTCTCATTCACTTCAGGGAATGGACAAGAACCAGTTGGTCGGCTTTCATGATTTTTCATTAATAGCCCATTATGTTGCTCGGCTACAAGAAGATGTGAAATAAGTTCAGAATACTTTTTGAATCCCATCTCTCGATATTACTGCTGCATGAGCATATTCGAGGCATGAAAAGTGGTGAAAATTTTCTCCAACATATCATGATCGATAATATTATTACCACATAATTCCAGTTAGGAAATAATCTTGAACATAGCAGAATTATACTCACTGATAGATTTAAAATCTTGTAGCCTTAAATGGGTCGAGTCATAACGTGCCTGTGGAAGAACGACCATCTTCAGGTGGTCATATCTATCTTTCAAATTATTCCACAGTATGACTGGATCTTTAACAGTGAGATATTCCATTTTCAAGCCTTCATCAAGGTGATGGCGTAGGAATATCATGGCTTTGGCACGGTCTTGGTTTGATGCTTGATTTTTGTCCTTGATGGTGTCTGCCAGACCCATCGCATCAAGATGAATTTCAGCATCAAGCACCCAAGACAAGTAGCTTTTGCCCGATATATCCAGGGCTACAAATTCAAGTTTAGAAAGATTTGACATTATTTAGAAAAAGAAAGTCCGTACCTTTGATACTTTCAAAGTATTTGCTCGAGATGACAGAGTCTCGTGCTAATAACGTGTTATAAAATAACAACTGTAAAGTAAATAAACTAAAGACAAGTGTGGAGAGAAACTGATATATTATTGAACTTTCAAACTAATGTACATAATGAACTGAAATCTCCTTTATTTATAGAAGAAAGGAAGATGTTGTGTAAGTTGCTATTGCAAGCTGCTGTGTAAGTTGCTACTGCAAGCTGCTGTGTAAGCTGTTACTGCAAACTGCTGTGTAAGCTGCTTGTAAGCTGTTACTGCAAGCTGCTGTGTAAGCTGCTTGTAAGCTGCTACTGTACCAGATATAAATAATCTTCTTTCGGGGCTAATGTTTATCCATAACGAAGTACCAAAATGATAAGCTTCTTCAGGAGACATATTTCCAATAAAGTACTAAATAGATAAACATATTTACGACAGTGTCCCATATGAATAAGCTTTTTCAAAAAACTTATTTACAACGAAATACTAAATGAACATTCATTATATAATATATATATATTTATAACAATTGCTATATTAACCAACTGTTGTATGCACTTTTCAAGTAAAAAGGTGATAGATCAGAGTTGATATTTATGTAAATTAGACCTCGTTTATGATTGTATAGTTGAAACAATTGAATTGGGAAGTGTGTCTACTTGATAGACAAATAATAAGGAAAACCCATATTCACGATTAAATTCCATAATGTTTGGGAAATAAATTTGTATGTCAGACAAATTGGAAAATTCAAAGATATGCCACGTGACCAATATTATGCATTTATCTTATTCATGAAATAAATGATAATAATTACTTGTAGATGTAAATATTGGTCCTCTTTTCTTTAAAAACTTTTCTGCTTTTATCCCCACATTTTAGACTCAACTGGTTTTGTTCACACATGCATCAGATCATATGGTCCTCCACCCCCACTAAAACCTCTTCTTTTTCTATTATTAGATTATAAAACTAGATTATTTGGCCTGATCACCCGTCCATGATGAACAACAAAGTTGTGGTTACCGCTAGTTATAAACTACTAGCTATATTTATTTATAAGTAGCTTATTACAAAAATTAATCAATTCTTAAAATATTATTACTATTAGCCAATTAACTATTTGTAACAAAAATGTCAAATTTTTGCTTTTTTTTGAGTGAGTGTTATTAGAATAGATTGGGTACATCTTAAGAAGCTTGAATCTCTGTTTTGAAATGATTTGGTGAAGTTTTGAGGTGGTTTCAATTGAAAATTCGAAGTACAAACTAAACATAAAAGAAATGATGTGTATCATTGTGTATCACATATGTATCGTATTTGTATCAATTGTGTATCACATATATACCTGTGTGTGAGATATGCGTGATACGTGTTTGATACATATATCACAGAAGAATTTTTTGAACTCGATTGAATTATAAATTTTGATACAAAACCAATCCAAATTTCCTCCAAGCTTCCTCAAATTTTGTCTATTGACTTATTTATATGTTTTCAATAAATTTCAATTATACCCATTGAAAAAGATCATTTTTTTCTTAGATTTTTGGAATATTGTATATATCTTTTTGGTATTTCATCACCTTATTTGCTACCTCATTCATGAAATTTTCTTATGGAAGGAGTTTTTTGCATTTTGAAAGAAAGAACCTTATTTATTTAGTTTTTCAATTTTTATATGTGTTTGGCTAGTTTTGGTAAGTCTATGACTAATGGCTAGAGGTTGATAAGTTGAGACTTATTTGGGACATTTGTGTAAGTTACCCATCTTTAAGCTTCCCAAAATATGTAACCTAATACCGTCAGGCCTCTCTATAATAGTATTCCTACAAAACAACACTTCTCTATAAAAATCAAGCTTTTTCGGAACCAATGTTTATGTTATATTATAACATATGTTTTCTATAAGAGCTCTTCGCTATAACATCCAAAAATATTTGGAAAAAACTAAATTGTTATAGAGAGGATTGACGAATGAGTAAAACAAGTAACCAATTAAAAGTGTGTTTGGTACAAAGAAAAACGTTTTCCAGGGAACATATTTTCATAGAAAGTGAATGAATTTATGACTTATTTTCCCTTGTTTGGTTGGCGAGTGAAAAGAAGATACTCATTTTTTAAAATGAAAAAAAATACTCTATCTATAATATGTGAAAAAAGTACTATTAATAATATTTCTATTTAAGGTGGGAGTGAGAGTAGAGTGGGGGTGGGGCGAGATGAGAG
This sequence comes from Nicotiana paniculata, assembly GCA_005239505.1. NCBI lineage: Eukaryota > Viridiplantae > Streptophyta > Magnoliopsida > Solanales > Solanaceae > Nicotiana > Nicotiana paniculata. Next base: position 22,129 of record ML350385.1, on the reverse strand, counting down.
TGGGTAGGTGGGGATTGGGAATAAGATAGAGAAGATTGAAAAAGAGTTTGAAAAATGTTTTCCCTTCTCTTGATAGGGAAAATATTTTCCTCCAATTACAGGTCAAATGAGTTAATGAGAAAAACATTTAAGACAACCAAACATAAAAAAATTGAAAAATATTTTCCGAAAAATGTTCACCTTCATACCGAACACACCCTAATAGTAAAAATAGATCAAGCTTTGTAATTTAGATCAAATTCATACCTAGACATAGTTCTCTCTTAATTACCAGGATAACAGCTTCGAAGTAAATATAGTCCAAAAAGCCTAGAGTGCAAAATTAACTCAAAAATTGCAGATACGAGACAGTACTACATTGGAATTAAAGCAGCTCCACGCATGAAAATAAGAGCTCATTCTTCATCATCCTCATCTCCATCTCCACCAGAAGCCTTCTTCGCAGCAGCTTTTTGGTTCTTTCTCTTTACTCTTCCAGGACGCCCACCACCGAAAGGACTAGTGAGAGAGAAATCAATGTGCTTCTGGGAGTCCAGTCTCACCATAAAGGATGGAACATTCACCACCTGCCTTCCAACCCTGCGACACAACAATATTAGTACGTGGAAACCCAAAGAAAGAAAACTGAGGAAACCTGTGGGAAATCAAGTGTGAGTGTCGAAAGGTAAAATTTAGAAAGAAAATCACAATGAAATGCTCATCACAACATTCCCTCGAAATGTGTCATCAAAGGCTAGAATAATTGCTACATATTAAATTGCTCGCCTATCAACCATATCATAAGTGCCACATACCATTGCACCATAGCAGATAATTAAAAAAGTATTCACTTCAGGATCACGCTACCATACATTCAGACACAGGAAAAATTGGAAAGAAGGTATAGACTACGCTTGTTTATTTGAACTTTGTCACTAAAACTGGCAACAAATTTTACCTGATATGCCTTTGCCTAATTAGCACTCTTGCGTGATGGATAGACTTGGCCATGCCAGTCTTGAAGACGAGGGTTTGGAGACGACGCTCAAGAAAGTTCTCCACAGTGAGAGACAAGACATAATCGAGCTTGTTCTGGCTCTCATCCAATAACCCATATCTGTTCATCCTCCTCATGAGTGCTTCGCCTTCAAAAATACGACGTGGGTCCTTCTCGTCTAATGTCAGAAGCATTCTTGCAGCATTCCTGATACGGCTCAAGGCATACTGAACTCTCCAAAGCTCCCTCTTGCACCTCAATCCATATTCTCCTACGAGCTTCAACTCTGCATCCAATCGCTCCTTTTCATAGGGACGACGAGGCTTCTTAAAGGTCTTCCCATCTGAGGTACATATCGAATTATAAAAATAAATATATGCTAAAAAAAACTATTAAGATAAAACACAGATAGAAACAATGGTATGCATCTTGTAGATCTTTAAAAAGGTATTAATGCATGTCACCGACTTTTTTTCAAATTAAGTTCTTTTGTCAGCTGACAATACACTACAATTTCATACAAAATTTGTAGTGGATTGTCAAAATAAAAACCCAACTCTTCTAACATAATGCAATCCAATCCATACTAACAAGAATTTAAAAATAAGGGCAGTGCACTAAGCTCCCGCTATGCACAGGGTTTTTCCCCGGACCGCAAGAGCTTGATCATACAAAAACATGCATCAACCCGAAAATGAGTTGAGGTAGCCTATGAGATCCTTTGGGCATGTTTCATTCCAAAAAGATGATATTTCCTTAGAGACAAATTAGGCAGTTCCCTAAAACTACTCTAAATTCTTTACATCCCTCCACAGACATAAATATCTCTAAAATATCCCAATATTTATCAGCTGACATGAAGAAATGAAGTTCCAATACAATGGCATAAAGCATTATAACATAAACTCTTCTAATATTATGTGCCCATGTTACCAAAACAGTCATCAATCCCAAAACGAGCTGGGTCAGCTATATTGAATCTTCTATATCTTTCTGCTCAATTTGTGCATGTTTCATTCCAATATTAAAACTAGAGATTCTCGAAATCTTTTACATCCTTCCACTGACATACAAATCTCTGAAGAGCACTGCGCCTAATACCAATAACAGCTACCAATTACTAATTTGTATCGCTTATTAGATTCTTCAGCTTTCTAACTAATAACTGGTCGATTTTATCAACACCCTCAAAATGAACCCTAAAAATTGCTTGATTCCTACTAAATATTTTAAAAGACGGAGAAATAAACAGGACAAATACAAACAATCATGATTATTCAGACATCAGATATTATATAAACAAAGAAATAACAGGGCAAGCGGATAAAGAGAAAGAACACAAATTTGAAGACTTACAGTTACGATAAAATGCGACGTGGACCATGTTTTCCGGTTACCGCCGCTGTCGTCGGCGATTCGTCGGCGATCTGCTGAAGGGAACGGGAAGGGAAAAGGAAATGATCAGAAACTAGGGTTTTCAGCTAGCCCTTTATAGTTCAGCTCTAATCCCTAATGGGCTATAATGTCTCATAACTGATATGGGTTTAACGTCAGGCCCAATAATTTTTTTTTTCTAAAATAAGAAACTTTATCTCAGCTCATTTTATTTTCTTTCATCTAAGAACTATATATATTAAGAAAAAATGGCATGGTATAACAACCTATTAAGAAAACTAGTCTTACGGTACGCGCGTGTATTTTTAATGGAAATTGGGTTTGAGTTGTAACAAAAAGTTTATTTTTAATGGAAAGTATGAAAAAGTTTCTGTGCGCCCTGTTGTTTTATGCTTCACTATACACACTGATGTGTTTTATGTGTCCCCAATTCCCATCACCCATGTATGAAGGACTGTGATTTGAATGTGCTAAATCTGTTTGTGTTGTGATTAGTCTAATATTTGTTAATTGTCCTACTCTTGTCAACAAACTGTTTTTTACTAAACAACTCTCTTATTTTATAAAACTGTTTCAACTAAGTCTTTTCCAAACGATGCCTTTCCTATTAAAACCTTTTCAAAACTATGTCAAGCACTCTCACCCTATTCTTAGGTCCTTAGGTTCCGCACCTCCAGTGTATGACTGCTGTGGGATTCCTTTGAGATCCCTCTGAACTCTGGTGCACTGGGGCTGGCCCTTCCACACTGCACTTACTCAATTAGGTTTATGAAATCTGGGTGTGAGCACTGCCCGGGATCCCTTGAGGTTCTTAGGGAACTCTGACACACCTGTATATGAGAAAGGCTATGAAACATTTGAGCACTTGAGGTTTTGGGAATCTGGGCCTGTTTTTCCGGCTCCCTATAGTTTAACTTCTTCTTTTCCTTTATCTATTTATGTAATTTAATCAGTTGGTCTGTAATAATTATTTGTAAACAGATATTGGGGATGGCTAGTGAAAAGGGGAGGGTAGCTATATATGTTATCAATATCAAGGGGTAGAAACCATGCCTTAGGTTTACACTTCCTATATGTGCACTAGAATCTATGTTTAGGACCAATACATTCTAAGCATGTCATGCATAGATATCATGTTTTCGGTTTACTGCTTCAGCATCTCATTTGACCCTATTCATCACTTAGAAATCCTGCTTCGGGGCTAAATAATAGCTTCAACATAAAAATATTGCTCCTGCACATCCTGAAATTATGTTGTAACTTCCTGTGCATTTAGAAACCATGCTTTAGGAATTCTGCAACCATTTTGCATCTCTATGCGCATAGTAGATACCACGCTTTAGGATCTCGCCCAGTCACACTTAGTTAAACTACTGATGAATGAAAAAGGACATAAGACGGCCTCATATTGGATCATCCTGTTTTAAATAAACTGGTGATAATCCCTGTATTTTGCAATACCTAGAACATCATGCTTTTAGGTCAACCTCTGAACTGTTTTTAACAATTTCGGTAATTATTATGCACAACCGCATGCCTAGGCAAGCCTTAGTTAATCCATCTCTTTAAAAACTGGAAGACTATTGCTTTTTGTTTACTGCCTAATGGTTAACAGGTTTTAAACTCAATAGGCAAACTGATTAGGTCCTGCTTCTGTGTTTATAAAATTGAAGCTGCATATCTTCTGTGTTCTGATTTTCACTTAGACCTTATGTTTTAGGATCCTGCTTAATAATACTGCCCTTGTTTGTATTTGAGACGTGCTGCTTATGTGCATTATCTGTGGAGGTAAATCCGAGCCTCTTAACTGCTTTTTCCTGCTTTATTTGTTCAAATCCCATCTGTTCTTGCTCGTCGCGCAGTATTTTCTCCTTTCAACCTTAGGGGTCTATCTAGAACTGCCTATAGGTAGAGGTCCTAAATTCCTCCAGGGTCATTAAGAAGGGACGGGTAACAACACGCATAGAGATCGTTAAACAACACTCGCTTTAGTAACCGCTAAGGGTGGGGAAGGGTAGATATGGATATGGTGATCGATGCGCTAATGCAACGTGTAGACCCTCTTATGAGAAGTGATTACCGGGCATTGTACCGATGTGATCCCATAGGATAAACGACCTAGGACCCCCTATACCTTACATGTGTTCTTAGATCATAACTCTTTCAAAACCTTGTATATGTATTTTTAGACTTTAAATCTTTTTTAAACTTCAACACATATGTGTGCTTAGACTGCGAATATCCCAAAATCTTTGTTTGTTTACCTATATGTTTTGTTTGCTTATGTGCTACCTATTTTTAAAATTCACAAAGCTTGTTTGGACGGGAACCATAATTGCGGACTTTAAGGGGTTCCTAACACCTTCCCTTTGAAGTAATTTCAAGCCCTTACTCTATCTCTGGTTATCTAATATGTGTTTATAAATGACCCTTAATAGGTGCCCTATCGCACCTTAAAATCGTTAGGTGGCGACTCTTCAATTCCTTATCCCTTTCCCAAAAGGAAACGAGTTTTCCCAATAATGTCGAACACCCTGACCGACCCGAAAGGGGAGGAAAGAGGAGGGGGGGTGACAACATGGCGACTATGTTGGGGATTTATTTAGGCTTTTATCATTTCAAACTGCTTTGTGAACTTGTATTTACTTTGTTAATACTTGCGACCTTTCCTTTTCCCCCCTTTATGTGCCATTAATTGATTATCTCTTTCAAGTATTTATTCCTTTCAGAATCAAAACTGACATGTCTCTTTTTGTTTTCTTCGTAACTGCTTTTTCAATTATAACTGTTGTATTTATCACTTTCATAACGTGCAAATACATGACAACATGCTTTTATTGCTCTTTTATTGTTGCATAATCATGCTCAACATCATATTCCACTCGTGCCTATTCAAATCCTATAGCAACGCTTGATGAGTGTTTGCGCCCTTCCATTTTATACCACCCCTAAATTTGGAAAGGCTTATTTGCGGTAAAACTTGTTGATCAGTTGTGCAGTCGACGGTTCCGTGCCTTTCCCCCTCAAGTTATCCGCTTGAGGGTACCAGTCTAAAACCCCATAGAAACCTTACTCTGTTATATTGTGCATGCATCATGGTCAAACCTAGCGGAGTTAGCGTGTCGTCCGCACAATAACCCTTTAAGACAGCCTTATCCAAAGTCCATCGGGTTTTTCATAATCCCAACGGACGCAGTCACGTTCTGTGCATTTATTTGGAGAACTAAATTCTTACATGCTAATCATAAGTGTATAAATAGTCGAGTTTGGCGGGGGTAAGGGTCTAACCTATCTATTTTGCAGAAAATGAGGCATGAAATCCCCAGGTTCGGCATGGTCCAAAGAATACCACCAGTATTGTTGGATTGGTGGGAAGACCTCTCACCCAGTGACAAAGACCATGTGAAGATGGTCCTCGGGAACTTTCCCTCTTTACTGCATATTCAACCAAACAACATGTTGATCGAAGCAACCACTATGTTCTGGGACAGATAAAGGTCTGTGTTCCATTTTGGCAACATAGAAATGATCCCCCTCTTGGAGGAGATAGGGGGCTTTGCGGGTTTATCTTAGGACGGTCCATGTTTGTTGGTGCCGGAAAACCGTGCCGCTAGGTGTTTTCGGAAAATGATGGGTTTAAAGAAGAATGATGGTTTAGAGTGCCTGACAGATTCCTACATACCTTTTGATTATCTCTATGAATGGTACAGTCATAGCAAGTCCTATCGTATCTTTCACGACGAGTTCTCTATTACTTCCTTGAGTCACATTCACCGCAGGGTTTTTGTGTTCGTTGTTTGCTTCCTGGGTCTGATGGTGTTTCCAAGCAAAGGAGACCGGATTCACACTAGAATGGCTATGGTAGCCAAAACCTTAATGGAAGGGATCGAAGGGAAAACATATACCATTGTCCCTATGATCATAGCGGACATATACCAAGCCTTGGACCACTGCCAGAAGGGGCCCAACCACTTTGAGGGTTGCAACCTGCTACTACAGGTTTGGTTATTAGAGCATCTCCAGAGAGGCCAATATCGTTAGGAATTTCAACGAAAGGCGTCGAATGATCATATGGCCTTCCACCACCCTAAGAGGATGACCTACATCCCTGATAGGTTTTCTCAACCGAAAAATGCTATAGAATGGGCGCAGTTCTTTGATAATTTGACTGAGGACCAGGTTCAATGGATGTTCGAATGGTTCCCTATCAGAGAATTCATCATCTGATCGAGGGACGCTCCGCACCTGGTGTTGATTGGTTTAAGGGGCATATATCCCTATGTTCCCATCATGGTCATGAGACAGGCGGGTAGAAAGCAAGTTATACCACGAGTCTCCAAAATGAGTCATTACAGGACAAATTTTCAGGACGACGATATCCCGTACAAATGTGAAGCTCAGCATCTGTGGCATCTCAAGGTTATTGTAGAAAAGGACACCATCGATCCCGATAGATACCACGCAGGGCATGTACGCTTCTACATATCATGGTTGGAAGACCCCATAGCAGGGATAGTTGAGCCAGGCATCAGCAGAAACAGGGTCATAGACGAAGCGGCTGAGGCTCAAGTGAAATACAATAATCTGCGCAAAAGGCTTCGTGAGTTCGAGGCCGAGCATCTGGAGCAACACAAGACTAATATGGAGTTGATCGATGAATGGAAAGAAAGGGCCATCAAATCTAGAAGGTTAGAATATTTGGAGCAGGGTCTGATGGAGCTAGAAGCAAAGACAAGAAAAAGGGTCGCCGACTACCAGAATGCTGAAGGAAAACGAAGGAGGGCATCTAGCAAGGGTATACTTGTTGTTGAGCATGCACGACCTGGGGAACCTGATTGACAGAACCAATAAGACCAAGCCTGGGGAAGGTCCTTTGGGGACTAAGTAGTCTAGGTTTTCCTTTTCATTGCTTTTACCAATGTAATAAGGCCAAGTTCCATTAGTGACTTTACTTCCTACTTATTAATTTAGTGTCGTTTTGGACTCATCTATTTTACATTAATGAAATGAGGCATTTTGCATCTAAGTTCTCCAAAATAAACTTGTCGCTAGGCCTACCTCGGGCACAATGAGGCTCCCAAATTAGGACACGCTTTTATTCCCACATTACGTGTTTAAATACTGCAATATTTTCTCATGATCTTCACTGACTTGGCTACTTTTTATTTTTGTTTTGTTTCTCTTTTGATTATTCCTGTCCCCAAAGGTTGGTTCGTGCATTCTGGCATCATCATCATATCACACAAGATCCAGGGGCCGTCCACTTCCTCCTCCTCCTAGTCCACTTAAAGGTAAAGGCAAAGGCAAAATGGAAGATTTGGGCAACATCAGACAGGAAAACACAACACTAGTGGAACGAACAGAAGCTCTTGATAGTCAAGGTACTCAGGTTCAGAATTATGATATGTCACAACTCGAGCAAAGGTTTTTGAAACTCCAAGGGGAGCTTGAGCATGTTCGGAACTCGGAAAATTTATCCTTCTCACTCAGTGTCCCAGATATCATTCAAAATCCCATACCTCCTCAGAACACCCCAAACAAATAGAACCCTCCCACAACTCATCATCATACAACTCCATCGAAAAAACAAATTATCCCACCACAGCACCAGCACAACACTTTTCACGCTCCAATAAATACCCCGCTAGTTATCCCTGAACCACAAGACTCCAAAAGTGACCACCTCTATGCTCAAACACCAGGTCATCAGAACAACCCCATATACGTGGAGACTCTACCTCACTCCACCCAACACGTTGCTTACACACCTGAATCCGTGAGAAGGATATGCTCATTAAGAATTTGGCCGAGGAACTTAAGAAGTTGACTTGCCGAGTTCAGGGCGTTGAAAGAAATAAGGGAGTCGAAGGTTTGAACTATGAAGATCTCTGCATACAGCCGATGTTGAACTACCAGAGGGTTACAAACCTCCTAAGTTCGAAATGTTCGATGGTACAGGTGATCCCAGGGTCCATCTGAGGACCTATTGTGATAAATTGGTTGGAGTAGGAAGATACGAGAAGATCCGCATGAAATTGTTCACGAGGAGCCTCACAGGAGATGCTTTATCTTGGTACATCAGCCAAAACCCTAAGAAGTGGTCTGACTGGGTAAGTATGGCATCAGGCTTCATGGATCGATTCAGGTTCAATACGGAGAATGTACCAGACGTTTTCTACATCCAGAACCTTAAAAACAAGCCCAACAAAACTTTTCGTGAGTATGCCGCTTGCTGGAGATCTGAAGCAGCCAAGGTCAGGCCTGCCCTAGAGGAAGAACAAATGAACAAATTCTTCATTCCATTTTTTTGTTCTTGATACACAATATGTACCCACATATATGATATATAATCAGATCTTTTTTGTGCAGTGCCGGCAATGATTGGAAATTTGTGCTTTCAGTACCCCACTCTTTTGAAAAATAGGCTTCTGTGCAAAAAATGGGGTGTAGAATGTGGAACCAAATCCCACTAGCAAGCCTGTGAGGTATTGCTCTTGTTGTTCTTTTTAGTTTCAGTGAAGTGCTTATAGGGCTTAACTTCCGATTTAGCTATTTTTGTGATAGAAGAAGAGTATATTATAGAATAGACTGCCCAAGACCCGCAATATTATGAGAGGCTAATGGTGATTGAAAACCACAAATTCTTTGACATCATCAAGCTGGGTGAGAGAATGGAAGAAGGTATCAAGAGTGGAATGGTCACTAACTTTGAGGCCCTACAGGCCACCAACAAAGCTTTACGGTCTGGTGGTATATCCAAGAAGAAAGATGCAGGAACGGTAATGGTTGCACAGGGACCCAAATCCCCGTTGGTATACAGAACTTCCCCACTCACCTATCAAGCACCCTCCCCACCTATCAGTCAGCACCTGCATCAACATATCAGCCTCCTCCACTGCCTACATATCAGCCTACTTCCCCCACATATTCCCAACCAGCTCCTTTTTATCATACCTACAACTCTCAGCCATCTCACTTTCAATCACTCCCTACTCACCAAAATTTCCCGAGACCTCGACCCAACTTTGATCGCAGACCTCCTAAACAATACACTGCCATTGCTGAACCTATCCACCAACTGTATGAAAGATTAAAAGGTGCTGGTTATGTGACTACTATCCCTATTGTAACCCCTGAAAATCCATCCCAATGGGTCAATCCAAACAAGACCTGTGCATACCATTTGTAACGACCCGGTCGATCGTCCCGTAGAACTTGCATTTTTATTATTGTCATTGACTTGTCATGGATTGGTTATTCTATTATTGATGTGTTAGAGTCGACAGGCTTGAAATCGGAATGGTTAAATGAGAATTCAGTAACTTAGTCTTTAAAAATAGCCTTAAAATGGGAAAAGTCAATTGAGGGTTGACTTATTGGTAAACGACCTCAAAATGCGGATTTTATGGCTCGGATGGCTTCGTTAGGTGATTTGGGACTTAGTAGTATGTTCAGAATATTTTTGGGAGGACCGGTGTAGAATTAGGCTTGAATTGGCAAAAGTTAATTTTTGGTGATTTTCGGTCGGCAGAGGAAAAATAGGCTATCGGGCGGAAGTTGGAACAGGTTCGTAATGTAATTTCGGATATGTCTGCAAATTTTCAGGTCAATCGGAGTTGTTTAGGATAGTTTCGGCATCGTTGGAGGATTTTAGAAATTTCAAAGTTCTTAGGCTTGAATTTGATGTGATTTTGGTGTTTTGATGTTATTTTTACTATTTCGGGAGTGCAACCAAGTTTGAATGATCATATATGAGGTGTTTGTATGTTTTGTTGGGGTCCCAAGGGGCTCGGGATGGTTTTGAGTGGTTAACGGGGAGCTTGGAGTTCTAGTGTTGCTGCTGAAGTTGTTGGTGCTGGTGTAACCGCACCTGCGGATGGGTCATCGCAGGTGCAGGACTGCAAGAGTGGAAAGAGGCTCCGCAGGTGCGAGATTTGGCCAGCCGGGGAAGAGGTCGCAGATGCGGATAGTGGGCCGCACCTGCGAAGCCGCAGGTGCGGAATGTGAGTCGCAGGTGCGGAGATAGGCAATTTAGTGAAAAGTCGCAGGTGCGGTTGTTTTGACCGCATGTGCGGTCCCGCAGGTGCGAGACATTGGTCGCAAGTGCGGAATCCCTGGACAAAAAGTATAAATTAAACCTCTCTGCGACCATTAGACCTTTTAACACCATCTTTGAACGGGAAGAAGCTCCTGAGGCAATCTTTGAAGAGGGAAATTAGTGTTCTTCATAGAGGTAAGTGTTTTGATCTTTAAAACTCGTTTATGGGTGATTATAGAACACAATCTCAGAAATTAATTCATGAAAAATCAGTAGAAAGAGGAGGTTTAGGGCTTGAGATTATGAGACCTTTAGGAATCGATTGAGGGGTCAAACAAACTCCGATTTTAGTGTTCTTTATATGTACGGACTCGTGAGATGATGAAGAACAGTTTTGTATAAAAATTTCTGAGTTTCGGCACGCGGTCCCGGGGGTTGGGTTTTGACTAATTTCGGATTTTGAGCTAAATTTGGTACATTTCAATTGGAATTCATTCCTTAAGCATAATTTGATGATAAAAATCTAAACATGGTAGATTTGGAGCACTCAGAGGCCGGATTTAGAGGCAAAGGCACTGCGAAATAGTATTTTAGCTAGTTTTGAGGTAAGTAATGTTTCCAAACTTTTTTATGAGGGTTCGAAACCCCGAGCTAAATGATTTATGACTATTGTTGAGGTGAAGGGCGTGCGGGCGTGGACCGAGTATTTGTGGACTGGCTTATCCCATGGAACCGCTTAGTGATTATTCCCTGATGATATCTATGCTTTTGTTAATGTGGTAATTGTGAACCTGTTAGAAATCATGTTAAGTATAAATGCTAGGCTTCACACGGAAAATGCTGAGACCCGAGTGGTCGTATATTACTGTCTCAGTTTGTGAATTATTTGATTTCACGTACTCAGTCCTGTTACAGCATATCACTTCATACCTCAGTCTCAGTATTGTTATTATATGCATACTTATCATTGTTTCGGGCTGATCGAGGCATCTGTGATCCATGTGAGTTAGACTGAAAAGTAATGACTGAGTGAGGCCGAGAGCATGTTATTAAGACAGTTATGAGGTCGGACTGCACACCGCTGCGATATTTAATCATGCCTTCGTTGGCTTGATATGCCGCTTGGGCCACTAGGGCCCCTCCGGAGTCTTTACACCCCCAGTGAGCGCATTGATGATGAGGGATGGATTTTCCCTGGGCATGGATCTTGTCCGAAGCTAATGTTTTGTGAGGGATGGATCTTCCCTGGATATGGATATTGTACGATTGTTTTATTCCGGAGATGGACCTTCTCCGTGGGGGCTGGACTGGCCTTTTTCCTCAGTACAGAGTGACTACGGTCACCGGTGTCTATGCATATTCCGGGATGGAACTTCCCTGGTCCTGAGAGCCATATATAGTACTGAGTGGACTTCTGTGGGAGAGTTGTGAGCATTATGTGCATTTTCACACTATGACATGTTGGCATGTAGAACATATGGAGGTATATCTAGTATATTCTGTTGTTATTTTCTTATAAACTGTGAACATGCCTAAATTTTATATGCTGATGATTTAATTATTGAGGTTTAGTCTGTCATTACCTCTCAGCCCATAGTCTGGGTTCGTTACTTCTGAGTTGGTGTACTCACATTACCCCTTGCATATTGTGTGCAGATGCAGGAACACCGGGACCTAGTAGTGGATATTTAGTAGCGGTCAGAGTTTTCATTGGGGTTATCGAGGTAGCAGCTGAAGATTGCGACCTCGTCTTCTCTTCCTTATTCCACATGTTTCACTTATTTTGAGACTATGTTGTATATTTCTTCATTCTTTATTTTTTTTATATAGCAGCTCATGAATGAGTGACACCGGATCCGGGGTTGGAGGTTTTAAATTTAGTTTTTCAAATATTGTTTTTAAACTTCAGATTCTTAGTATTATCAATAAATTCGTTTAAAATTGTATTCTTACTGGAAATTGAATTTAGCTTAGTTAAAAAGGGCGGCTTGCCTGGTTCCACGACAGGCGCCATAACGACTCCGAAATGGGTCGTGAGAAGATGGTATCAGAGCGCTAGGTTCAATAGGTCTCACCAGTCATGAGCAGGTTTAGTAGATTTTTGCGGATCGGTACGGGGACGTCTGTACTTATCTTCGAGAGGTTGCAGAACCTTTAGGAAAAATCTCACATTCTCAAACTCTTGTCGTGCGAATCCATTGAGTCAACCTGAAGCGTAATTCTTTGAACTCCTTTCATGTATTCAAACGCACACGTGAGCGCTTGGTATCAGCCGTGCACCGATGTCTTGTGACTTCCATGAATGGGATGTGATTTTAGCATGTTTGCGGCCAGTCTGGAGGACTTGAGGCCGAATTTTTATCTGTGGCTTGAGTGCCAAGATTTCATTTTTGTGAGCACATATATTGGGGAGTTATATGCCCGTTGGTGTCCTTATTAACGAGACTTGGCAACCAGACGACCATGTGGTGAGTGTGATTTGAGAGTGAGATGTGTTTATATTGCTTGAATGTGACAAAAAGGGAGTGGACGGATATGTAGCGAGGACGTTGAGTGTTTGACTTATGTCTGGAGTTGGCATATGGCCTCGAGTCATGAGTGTATGGGAAGACCTCTTATGTTGTTTTGTACCAAGTTCTCTTTTACCAGTAATTGTTACATGTTGTAATTTGAGGGAAGATCGCTTGTGGAAGTTGGCATGACCATTCAATGGTGAACGCGAGATTTGCATACGATTTGGGATGTTTAATTGTTTGAGTTATGTATGAGCTTATGAAGGATTTAGTTGAATCCCACTGCGGTATTCTGGAAGTGATAGCGTACGGGCACTGTGGGTAATTGTTGTTTTGATCTATGGCTTTGAGCCAAGTGGGGGAGTCTGCTAATGGTTAGTTGGTTGACCGATTATGAGCTGTGTTGGTTTCAGTTTAGGGATATTTGAGAGAGTATTCAACAGCGTATGAGCTTTAGACTGTATGTTCTTATGCTTGGGTCTCGTGTGGTGAGTCTAGGTTGAGAATTGCAGTATTATGACAAGGAGAATTATCAATTCGAGGGGAAGTCAGAAGGAACTAGGACAACTTTGTAGTGGGTCGGATCGGCATGGTAAGGGATATGATTAGTTCTTTGGGTGCTTATGAGGCAATGAGTTTCTAGATGTGTTTCCTAGCAATGCTCTTGGGTGTTGGTAACCTGCGTAACATGGTTGAGTTAGAGGGATTCAGTTCTGACAGTTTGGTGTTGTGCAAATGGGATTCGAATGGTTCCTGATGGTTTCAACCACGGTTAGAGATGTGTATTTTCTACTTGCGTGAGGAGCATGAGAGGTATAGTGATTTTTGCTTCTAGATGGGATCAAATGTAAGTTCTTGGCTAGTTGGGTATGTAATTGTTAATGGCAGGATAGTTCTCTCGTGTGAGTCTTTTATATGNAATTGTATTGATGTGTCATGTCAGAAGAGGTCATTGGACCTAGAATGAATATTGTCAGAATTGTCTACAGCATAGTTGGAAGGACAAATATCGGGAGTCGGCTTAGAAATTTGCTATAATTCCTGTTTGGGAAGGGGGAGCTTCATGTCTGACTGATCGGACGAATGGTTGTTAATTTCTACATGTTTCTGTCATCATCGGCAGTATATGAAAGTGTAAGAGCGAGGCATTTCTTAATAAGAGGTTATGTACTGGTATTGGGTTGCTCTGAGCAGCTATTGTAATTAGGAGTTATCGCTATGGGTGTTTGAGTCACGCGGTGTATTATGTGATTTCATATGGGGTGCGTATATGGCTTGTTACGTATGCCCATACTTATTCAGTTTATAGTTTTGGGATTTTGATCTTGTAAATATATTCAAAAGTGAAAATGTTGTTCTAAGGTTTATGGGTCAAGATTGGATTTCAAAATTTCAACTGTGTTGTGCTATTAGACCTATATGGGGTAGAGTGACATGGAATCACCCCCGAGTATGTACACGGTAGGCAACACGGCATTTTGGTGGTGATTGGAACAACTCTAGGCACGTTCGAGGATGAACGTATGTTTAAGTAGGGGGGAATGTAACGACCTAGTCGGTCGTCCCGAAGAACTTGCATTTTTATTGCTTTCATTGACTTGTCATGAATTTGTTATTTTATTATTGATGTGTTAGAGTCGATAGGCTTGACATCAGAATGGTTAAATGAGAATTCAGTAACTTAGTCTTTAAAAATAGCCTTAAAATGAGAAAAGTCAACTGAGGGTTGACTTATTGGTAAACGACCTCGGAATGCGGATTTTATGGCTCGGATGGCTTCGTTAGGTGATATGGGACCTAGGAGTGTGTTCAAAATATTTTTGGGAGGACCGGTGTAGAATTAGGCTTGAATTGGCAAAAGTTAGTTTTTAGTGATTTCCGGTCGGCAGTGGAAAAATAGGCTATCGGGATCAGAATGGGATTCCGGAAGTTGGAACAGGTTCTTAATGTCATTTTGGATATGTCTGCGAAATTTCAGGTCAATCGAAGTTGTTTTGGATAGTTTCAGTATCGTTGGAGGATTTTAGAAATTTCAAAGTTCTTAGGCTTGAATTTGATGTGATTTTGGTGTTTTGATGTTCTTTTTACTGTTTCGGGAGTGCAACTAAGTTTGAATGATCATATATGAGGTCTTGGTATGTTTGGTTGGGGTCCCGAGGGGATCGGGATGGTTTTGAGTGGTTAACGGGGAGTTTGGAATGCTTGTGTTACTGCTGAAGTTGCTGGTGCTGGTGTAACCGCACCTGTGGATGGGTCATCGCAGGTGCGGGCCCGCAGGAGCGGAAAGCGGCTCCGCAGATGCGGATAGTGGGCTGCACCTGCGAAGTCGCAGGTGCGGAATATGAGTCGCAGGTGCGGAGATAGGCAGTTTAGTGAAAAGTCACAGATGCAGCTGTTTTGACCGCAGGTGCGGTTCCGCAGGCGCGAGACATTGGCCGCAGGTGCGGAACCCCTGGACAGAAAGTATAAATTAAAACCCTTCGCGACCATTAGACCTTTTAAACACCATCTTTGAACGGGAAGAAGCTCTTTAGGAGATTTTTGAAGAGGGAAATCAATGTTCTTCATAGAGGTAAGTGTTTTGATCATTAAAACTCGTTTATGGGTGATTATAGAACACAACCTCAGCAATTAATTCATGAAAAATCAGTAGAAAGAGGAGGTTTAGGGCTTGAGATTATGAGACCTTTAGGAATCGATTTGAGGAGTCAAATGAACTCCGATTTTAGTGTTCTTTATATGTACGGACTCGTGAGATGATGAAGAACAGTTTTCTATAAAAAAAATACTGAGTTTCGGGACGCGGGCTCGGGGGTCGAGTTTTGACTCATTGCGGAATAGTATTTTAGCCGATTTTGAGGTAAGTAACGTTTCCAAACTTGGTTTTGAGGGTTCGAAACCCCGATCTAAATGATTTATGACTATTGTTGAGGTGACGCACATGCCAAGTGATGGGCGTGAGGGCGTGGACCGAGTATTTGTGGCCTGGCTTATCCCATGGCATCGCTTCGTGATTATTCCCTGATGATATATGTGCTTCTGTTAATGTGGTAATTGTGAACCTGTTAAAAATCATGTTAAGTATAAATGCTAGGCTTCACACAGAAAATGCTGAGACCCGAGTGGTCGTATATTACTGTCTCAGTTTGTGAATTATTTAATTTCATGTACTCAGTCCTACAGCATATCACTTCATATATCAGTCTTAGTATTGTTAATTATATGCATACTTATCATTGTTTCGGGCTTATGGAGGCATCTGTGATCCATGTGAGTGAGATTGAAAAGTAATGACTGAGTAAGGTCGAGAGCCTGTTATTAAGACAATTACGAGGTTGTACTGCACACCGCAACGATATTAAATCATGCCTTCGTTGGCTTGATATGGCGCTTGGGCCACTAGGGGCCCTCCGGAGTCTTTACACCCCCAATGAGCGCATTGATGATGAGGGATGGATCTTCCCCGGGCATGGATCTTGTCCGAAGCTGATGTTATGTGAGGGATGAATCTTCCCTTGGCATGGATCTTGTCCGAAGCTGATGTTATGTGAGGGATGGATCTTCCCCGGGCATGGATCTTGTCCGAAGCTGATGTTATGTGAGGGATGGATCTTCCCTGGATATGGATATTGTTCGAGTGTTGTATTCCGGAGATGGACCTTCTCCGTGGGGGCTGGACTGGCCTTTTTCCTCTGTACGGAGTGACTACGGTCACCAGTGTCTATGCATATTTCGGGATGGAACTTCCTTGGGCCTGAGAGCCATATATAGTACCGAGTGGACTTCTGTGGGAGAGTTGTGAGCACTATGTGCATTTTCACACTGTGACATGTTGGCATGTAGAACATATGGAGGTATATCTAGTATATTCTGTTGTTATTTTCTGATAAACTGTGAACATGCCTAAATTTTGTACGCTGATGATTTAATTATTGAGGTTTAGTCCGTCACTACCTCTCAGCCCATAGTTTGGGTTCGTTACTTTTGAGTTGGTGTACTCACGTTACCCCCTGCACCTTGTGTGCACATTCAGGTACACTGGGAGCTGGTAGTGGATATTGAGCAGCAGTCAGAGTTTTCATTGGAGTTGTCGAGGTAGCAGCTGGCGATCAAGACCTCGTCTTCTCTTCCTTATTCCACCTGTTGCACTTATTTTGAGACTATGTTGTCTATTTCTTCATTCTTTATTTTTTTTTATATAGCAGCTCATGACTGAGTGACACATGATCTGGGGTTGGAGGTTTTAAATTTTGTTTTTCAAATATTGTTTTTAAACTTCAGATTCTGAAATCGGGTTGTGACACCATTCAGGCATGAAGGGGCATACAATTGATGAATGTTGCTCATTGAAGGATAAGATCCAGTCTATGATCGATAACAAGGTCATCCAGGTGAAAGAAGATGATCCCAATGTTTGCAACAATCCGCTTCCGGACCATAGGGGTGTCAACATGATAGAGATAGAAGAAGATTGGGACCTAGAGGGGTCAATCGGGTTAATCATAGAAGGTGATAACCCAAAGAAGCCGACAGTCACTCTTATTCCCATCATAGTCCAGATTCATCCATCCGGAGACGTCGAGGTAACTGCGTCTCTCCCATTCAAGTTTGAAACAGCACCACATGCAAACACACATTGCCATTCGATGTTGAAGTTATGCCTCCTACTAAGGCACCCATTGCATTTGAAGTTAAAGTAGTTGCATCAATCACAGTGACTGTGTCAACCACGCACCTTTCAACGACAAGACCGTACCTTGGGATTACACGGTTGAAGAAAGAAGGAAAAGTAAAGTCAAGATAGAAGAAACTGGTGCTGCACAGGGGATGACAAGGACTGTCAGGGTCTACACACCTGAACACTTGGTAGAGTCTAGAAAGAATGTTTCCAACAGGCCACCCGTCATTGAGACAGACTCAGATGATCTTTGGAGGAAGGTGCAGGCCAGGGAATACTCAGTCATCGATCAACTGAACAAAACTCCAGCCCAGATATCCATTCTATCATTGCTGCAGAATTCAGAGAAACACAAGAATGCTTTGATGAAAATGCTGAACGAAGCATATGTGCCAAATAACATAACTAGTGGAAAAATGGCCAATATAGTAGGTCAAGTACTGGAGAGTCAAAAGATCACTTTCCATGAGGATGAGCTGCCACCTGAAGGGCTAAGTGTTGGTTCCAAACGCACACGCAAGTATACGTGGTCGTAGCAAGTAATATAATGTTAAATTGAATGTCGAACCCACAGGGACTTGCGTAAACTACTTGCTGAATCACTCTAATTGTTATTTAATCAAGCCAAAATAAAATCCAAGAATGTAACTAATTTATACTACGAATCTATGGAATAACTAATTATCAAGTACGAAAGTATTGTTTTGTATTCAGTAGAGACAAATATTCCAGGGTTGTGATTAATTCACCACCCGTATTGCATTCTAATTAACTCTCCCCTTCATATAATTCACTCATGGGTTCTAATTAATCGATAATTTCTCTCATAGCCTTCTCCTGAAGCACTACTCGCCTATTCTCAATAGATTAACGCCTATATTCCTATGAAATTAATCTATTAGAACGCACTAAGATTACGCTGTTTAATTAAGCACGGTGACTAGGTATATTCCTATCCTAACCACAAATCCGCTCCCTTGAAGGGTTAAGATCGCGCTCTCTTCAATTCTTCTCTAATCTATATACGGCTTTCCCAAGCATAACATAGATAGTATATAGAACCTAATTAATGGCCAAACAATTAAGCAATTAAACACATAATTGAAGAAACAACCATATATTGAGTGAACTATAATCAAGGTTAAATTAATGTCGAATAACAATATTCATGGCTAAATCACAACCCCAGAACAATGGGTGTTTAGCCACTCAAGCTAAAATCAAACAATTGCATAAGTGTTGAATTAATTGTAAATACTAGAAAAAGATGAAGAAAAACTGATAATCCTTCACTTCCTAATGATCCCGTGTGTATCTTCTCTCTAAAGTGGCATCTCCCCTTCAAAGTTGTGTTTTTGGGTCTATTTATATGTTTTGGGGCAAACCCTAAACGTGTAGGATACTTCTTGTCAAACTGAGAAACACTTAGAACCTTCAAAACTCGGACTAGGTCGGATCAGGGACCAGGCGTTACAGGCCAAACGTCTGGCGTTATGGGCCAAACGCCCCCCAAACGCCTGGTGACACCAGGCTTTATATCCCAAACGCCCGGCTAAAGCCAGGTTCACTCCTTTTTGACTCTTGAGCGTATTTTTGACGTATATGCATCTATTTAGCTCGACTTCCATCTCCACTTCACCTACACATGAAATAGACTCCATTATGCACATACGACGTGTATTTTTATCATTAACGCACACAAAATGTAAGGTACATAATGCTTTAAACCATGAATTATAGCCACGCATCAACACCCCGCACTTAGACTCTTGCTCGTCCTTGAGAAATGGGGCAATCCACTACCCTTAAACACGTACACAATTCATTATCAAGGAGTATTTTACTTTTCAATCACACTCCTTACCCCTTAACTATGATCGATACAGGAAATCAAGTATGAACATACAAAATTTCACATTCTTTCCCTTCTTTAAACATGCCCAAGTATAACAATTAAATCGATCATACCAACAACCAAATTTCAACCACCCAACCTCAAGAGTCAACTTGCAACCACTAAGCCCTCTCAATTCACGCACCTACCCAACAAGAAAGTTTACAACATTACCAATCGTTCATGAGATCATGTGCTCTCACCAACAACAAAAGAGTGAATATAACTAGTCCACACATTCAAATATACTTTTGAACATAATTTAAGGACATCACACAATTGAAAAAATTCACTCACCCTCACAAAGAATTCATATGCATCCCGTGGTCGTACCATAAGCTTGCCCGTAGTGTAGATCTCCACTAATTCAAGTTAGCCAAATCTAGGATCAATTAGGACTTTTAAGGTTGTAATGTAGGCTAAGGAACGGGTAGAATATATTTAGGAATAGTGACTAACCCTCCTAAGCATTTTAATACACTACCTTCACAAATCAACACATATTCTTCTCAGCTAATTCCCTTGCCACAATTCATATTCAATATAGCCCTTTTTCAATTAAGCACTTCTATATTTTCACTAGCACAAATTAATAAAAATTTGGAGGAGTGTATCTTTTTGTACATACTTTTACTATCATTTTTTCTTTCTTTCCTACACACACTCTATACATGAAGATTCAATGGCTAGTGACTTTTGAATATAATTTTTAGTGCACTAATAGGTCTTTCCATGGCTCCACTCAAAAGTTAATCCCCAATATTCCACCTTACTTATTTTAGCGACTAAGTGCCTTAGGAGGAAAAGGTGCCAAAAATCTCGATTTGAGAACAAAATAGGGGTAAGGCTTGTAATGTGGGTACCAAAGAAAAGGTCAAATGGCTCAAAGGGGCTAGCAATGGAAAATGTAATTCTTATGTGACAAGCACATCCATGATCAAGCAAGAAAATACCTACGTCATCTCCTAAACTAGCATAACCTACAATTTCGCTTCGATTAACACACGGGGCAAGTTCTAGACTACATAGGATAGCATAGAAAACCACTAAACCTCACTCACACATAGCACATGACTCAATCACAACGGTTTTATTCAACTCTCAAGTCAAGCACGCACACAAAATTGAGAGAATTACGCAATATTACACTATGAAGCATACAAGTCGAGCCACTGAGCTAAGGTGTCACAATATAGGCTATTTATTTTTACTCAGGCATCACATGTCAAACCCAATATAAGGGAAAGCAGAATTTATGTCATAACCTAATATGCCGGCATCAAACATGGCATAGGGTATTTCTAAGAGTAACTCAGTTTCTTCCTAAATACCTAAAAAAACAAAAAATAATTTAAAGTGCCTGGTTCAAGTTACACCCTTGGAAAAGAACCGTTGCCCGAAGAAAAACCAAGGGATACTACCTAACTATCCTACAACNTTCTTCCTAACTACTCTAAAAAGATAATTTTAAAGTGTCCGGTTCAAGTTACACCATTGGAAAAGAACCGGTGCCCAAAGAAAAATCAAGGGATAATACCTACCTATCCTATGAAAAAAATTAAAAAAATCTTTTTGGTGTTTTTAAATCGGACTTTATCCCTCAAGAAAATTGTCCAACAGATACATCGTTGGGAAACGTGGTTTCCCCACCCCACACTTATGTTATGCATAGTCCTCGATGCATGAGCACAAAGAAAAACATTAAAACAAGGGTGAGAAATACTCCCTGAGACCCTCTCGGGCCTAGCTCGGACATGATTCTCAATCTTTAGAGTCGGGATGGCCCCACACTTAAGCTCAAACATGCCCCTCAGCTTCAACTTTTGGGTACTCAGACTTCCCCTACTCTGCAAAATAAAAACAACACAAAACTGACACTAAAAAAATAATGAAAAGATATACAGGCTGGTTTGCCTCCCAACAAGCGCCTGATTTAACGTCGCAGCACGACTCTGAATCTCACCTCACTAATCAGCGAGCACGACCTTAGTCTTCTCACGATTTATGGTACCACCACAATAGTGTTTGACTCTATGTCCATTCAATAAAAATTATCTTTCACCATGTATAGCTCGCAACTCAAGTGCACCATATGGGGTGACTCTCACTATCTCAAACGGGCCTGACCAATCAGCTTTCCAGGAAACAGTCTTAGCCTAGAATTGAATAATAATACCTGTTGGCCTGGCTCAAAATGACGCGNCGCGGCTTCAAGGTTCATGTTTAGCTTCTTGATGGCCCAATATGCCTTATGTTCAAGCTCTACGGGCAAGTGACATGCCTTCCCATAGACCAACTTGTACGGTGATGCCCCAATTGGTGTTTTGTAAGCTGTTCTGTATGCCCATAAGACATCATCTAACTTAGCAATCCAATCTTTCCTGTTCACACTCACCGTTTTCTCTAATATTTGCTTAATTTCTCTATTGGATACCTCTACTTGTCCACTTGTTTGAGGGTGATATGCTGTTGCAACTCGATGACGGACCCCATATTTAGCTAAAAGGTTATTCAACAACCGATTGCAAAAGTGGGTTCCTCCATCACTAATCAAAGCACGTGGAGTGCCAAATGGAGAATATATTCTTTTTCACAAATGCAGCGACAACCATGGCATCATTCGTCGGCAATGCAA
>ML350381.1:0-29692 GCA_005239505.1 Nicotiana paniculata | reverse complement strand
ATAACTTGCATCATACCTTCAAAGAAGTATGCACGACCTCATTGACCCATGTAAGAGCACCGTAGCTGGCTAGCTTTGCTTTCTCATAAGGACCTATCAAAGTCTTGAGCCACACTTCGGGCTCACCCGTTTTCTTGAAAAGATTCCCCTTAGCTGGAACCTCTATTACCACCTGCCGCATCTCTCTATTGGAAGACCCTACTTCCCTAATGGAAGGCATGGAAGCAGGCAGAGATGGAACAACAACATGCACGGAACATTGAGGATCTGGAGAAGCCACGTGCAAAGCAGCAGGCACAGAGAGTTGAAGAGTTGAAGAAGTTACGGGCAAAGCAACAACAGAAGTTGAAATAGCCAAAGGAATAGACGAAACAACTTCTCTCAAAGAAGAAGGAAAGACAACAGCCAAAGGGACGTCGTCAGGAGCAAGATCAACACCCTCATGAATAAGGGAATGTGAAACATCATCAAGGATAGGGGGCTCAATCACAGACACGGAAGGCAAGGTTAAGGCCGTAAGATCATCATCTAAAACCATTCGCCTTCTCCATGGTCTGTGCACTAAATCACCCTCTTCTTCTTCTTCTACGGAACGAGACTCACTAATCTTCCTCTTCGAGGAAGATGAACCAACAATAATTTCCTGGGCCTGAGCCAAGGACATCTTCGGGATAGATGAAGCAGACACCCCACGAGCAGAGAACCCTATTAAAAGGGAAAAAGTTGAACGACAAAAAATAAAAATAAAAAGAGACTCGAGTAAGGAAAGAAGCAAGAACAAGAGCTTCACTTACCGTGGGTATTTACTTGCCAACCATACCTCCCAGCGAGGTACTTCCAAGATCTCTCTTCTAAAGGAGCAATAGAGAATGATTTTTCTACCCAATCACGAATACCAAAGACATTCTAAACAGTATTCATGATTGTTGAGAGAAGAAAAAATAGATACCGTGTTAATAAAACATCTCAAGTTAAAAAAAGAAAAAGTAAATGTGAGCTAAAGCATACTCACCTGCGAGATTCCACTTCTTCGGGAAGGGAATATTTTCTTCGCCCACTAAACCAACAGTGGGTACAACAACATACCGGAGGTACCAACCCCTATCCTTATCATCTCCAGGGGTTACCGACACTCTTTTGCTTCTAGTAGTCAGAGTGAAAACCCCTTCACGAAATAAGGTAGGAGAGTAGATATGAATAAGATGGTTGAAGGTAAAAGGAACCGAGGCTAAAGAAGCCAAACTCCTAAGACATGCGACAACTCGCCACAAAAGCGGGCCAACTTATCCTAAGCAGATATTGAAAAAACGGGAAAATTCAATTATAACTGGGTCAATGGGGGGTCTAAACCCTAAAGTGAAAGGATACGTATAAACAAAAGAATATCCTGTCTTGTAAGACGTTATTCTTTGATTACTATTCAGAATATAGACAGGAAAGTCAGACCTCCAAAAGCACTCCCTACGAACAAGGGAAATTTCACCCTCAGTTATAAGGGTTGGATATCTTTCGACACTATCAAGAGAAGAAGATTGATCTACAAAAACTTGACTATCCCTAGAAAAAACAAACTCAGCAGGGACAATTTCATTGACTCCAGGTTAACGAAGGCGTTCTCCTCTACCTCTAGACAAAGACCGAGAAACCCTAAACCTCGGAGAAACTAGAGATCTAGTGGACGGAGGAGGAACTATCTGAGAAGAAGAGGAGCCCCTCGAAGGAGTGGATCCTAGACTTCTAAGTCTACCACCCCTCNATGTATTTATACTTGAAGACAACCATCAAACATGAAGAAAAAGGAAAATAATGATGAAAAGTCATAATTGAAGATGTCACTTCGGGACTGGTACAGCCGCAAAAAGCCCTAAAAGGTGCTGAGTAAATGCAGAAGCAATACGAAAAGGACACATGGTATGAGCCTTAAATGGAAGTGACAAACGACGCCTATGGTGCAGAGAAGGATACAATGATTCAAGGAAAAATGGCGGTAAAATATTCCTGCCATAAATGAATATCCACTTACCAAATATTAATCGTTAAATATAGGGTAAGTGGGGGGACTATCTGTATTGGTAAAAAAGAGTTTCACACGTAAGCCAACTTTTGACAACTCAACCAGTCACGTGGACACAGGAAAACGTGACAACTGGACGTGATTCTTTGAAGATGTACGGTACAAAGAGGCACGGTTCAGTAAACCCACGAACTTATCAGCCACGGGAAACTTAACTTGATCAAAATGGGAGAGAGGCACGGTCAGAATGAATCTAGACAAAGCTACGGGCAGATTCAAAGACCCACAATTGATTACTCAAACGTTATGTAACCGAACCCCAATTACCGTTATCATTTGTAACGCCTCATTAATGTCATAATTAGTCATTAATGAGTAACCATAGCAAGAGTCGTACGTTATAAGAGTCTCCTATATAAGGGAGGGGAATACAACTTGTAAAGGCATTTGATTCTCGAATACAATTAACTTCGATTTTCTATATTTATGCAATATTGTCTATTATTCATTTTTCTCCATTACCTTGATTATCAGTAACCCGTACTTATCTTAAAAATAAGCTTTAGTCAAAGGGTCTAATTCTTTGGTTAACACATATATGAGTTGCTCGCAACATGCCTGTTTAATAAGAAGCTGCTACAAGTCATTTCATTGAGTTTCTTGCAATCTGCCTGCATCAGCTGCTTGTAAATAAATTTTAATGGAATACTAAACGGATAATCTTTTTCAGGAAGATTATCTACAACGGAGTAATAAATGACAATCCATAATAATATTTTCATAATACTTCCCCTTGGATGTTCATTATTAAGTACCTCGTTAAAACCCTACTAGGAAAAACCTCGTGGAAAGAAACCCTAGTCAAGAAAAAAGAGTACACTAATTATATACATTGCAAGCTGCCTCATTAAAGACCTTATCAGGAAAACCCAATAGGAAAAAACCTGGGCAAGAAAAAAAGAGTACAATGCATACTTTACTCTCCCTGATAAGGACGTTATTTCAAATACCTAAGTCTCCACATTCCAATCTTGTGTAGCATCTTCTTGAAGGTTGCAGTTGGAAGAAACTTTGTGAACAAATCTGCCTGATTTTCAGTTGAACGGATTTGTTGCACATCAAACTCACCATTTTTATGAAGATCATGTTTGTAGATTTTGGTGAAATGTGCTTTGTTCTATCTCCTTTTATAGATCCCCTCTTCAATTTCACTATGCATGCAACATTGTCTTCGTATAAAGTTGTGAGTCTTCTATCACATTCCAAACCATATTTTTCTCATATGAAATGAATCACTGATCTCAACCATACGTATTCCCTACTTGCTCCACATATAAACACATAGCTGGTTTGGGTCGAGCTTTATAAGGATCAAACATATAACATACATCTGCATAACCAACAAGTCTACACTACCTTTGTTTGCATAAAGCAAACTCATTTCAAGAGTTCCCTTTAAATATCGCAATATATGCTTAATCCAGTTCCAATGTCTCCGTGTAGGAGAAGAGCTATATATTGCTAGTAAATAAATAGAAAATGTTATATCAAGCCATGTATCATTAGCAAGATACATACGTGCACCAATTGGACTAAGATAGGATATTTCAGGATCAAGGAGTTCCTCATCCTATTCTGGAGGTCGGAACGAATCTCTATTCACTTCTAGTGATTAAACAACTATTGGTGTACTCAATGAGTGTGTTTTGTCCATGTAAAAGCATTTTGAGATCCTTTCTATATAAGCAGATTGATGAATAAAGATTATGCCTGCTAAATGTTCAATTTTCATACCAAGATAAAGTTTTGTCTTTCCATGATCTTTCATCTCAAATTCTTTCTTAAGATATTCAATTGCCTTTTGAAGCTCTTCTGGAGTTCCAACAAGATTTATGTCATCAACATAAATAACATGTTTAACAAATTCTGATGACATTTTCATTATAAAAATACATGGACAAATAACATCACTTATGTAACCTTGTTTCAGCAAATATTCACTGAGGCGATTATACCACATGCGTCCAGATTCTTTTAAACCGTACAAAGACCTTTATATTATAATCGAGTACATTTATCGAGACTATGAACTATATGCTTCAGGAATTTTAAATCCTTCAGGGATTTTTATAGAGATTTAATCAAATGAGTCATAAAGATTATGATTTGCACTTAATTAGCATGACAACTTCAGGTGTCTGTACTGCAGGTATGATCCTCACAATCTTTTACAATATTGTGCACTATATTTTATCAAATATATCGTCGACGAGCATTTCATATCGGTCAAGCGACATAATTTGTTGAGATCTCATCACTTTCTTTATTTTCAGGTACCTGAACTTCTTCTGGAGTTTCATGAAATGTTATGTCGTGGGCTCTTCTAGACCTTATTTCCTCCTTATTATGATCATTTTCTCATATCCTATTCAAGGATTGTTACCTTTGGAACCGATTGGTCTACCACACTTCATGCGTACAGTAAACTCTATCCTTTAGGGATTTTAATAGGAGCATTTGCAGCTGAAATATGATATTTTATTTTGGATCAACAAATGCTTCTCGCATTTGACTTGAATTATCTTCTAAATGAGGATCACACTAATGATAATTCGATTCATATAACATATTTGTCAACTGCTTATTCCTTCCCTCTAATGTTAGAAAAACTAACATATATCCCAAATCTTCTTTGGGAAACCTATCTTTGTGCTTTGTGATAGAGAAATTAATCCTATATCAAGCATCAAAAGTTATTAGATGGTAAAAATATTTATTTTATGATCCTAAACCAATTGTGAGGAGAGGACTTATCATATATTTTTGGTCTGGTGCATACAAGTGATGTTGTGTGCAATTTAGAAAATCTTAGACTAAAGCTTTGTTATCATAAGAAATAATTTAACCATTACTAGGAGGTATTCAATACTAAATCAGCTTAGATATAAACCATCATTATCAAGATGAACTGTCTTGATTTCATAATCTGAATAGTATGCTCTTAATTGAGAAAACCAATTTCAAATGCCAAACTGCGAGTTGACAATAATCACACATATAACCATCTCGTATATGCATCTATAAGTGGTTCACATGATAGGTGAATGGACGATATTCACCTTTTATATATTTATAAATTAGGGGTCTTAGTCCTAACTTTATCTAGTATAATCATATTATTATGAGAACAAGCAACACAAGAGAATTCTTGAAGAATCTTCTAGTTCGTCAATATATGCTTATCAGAATTCTCAATTAGCTCATCATATTCAAACCAGATGGCAAATAAAAACTTCCAGTTTATTATGGCATGTGCTATCTTTTAGTAAACTTCTGGTTTACTATAGCATAAACTTTTATATCAGTAAACTTCTGATTTACTATGGCCACTTTTGTATCAGTACATTTTTTATTTACTGTAGCTACTTTTACCTCAATAAAAATTTCTGTTTATTGTGACTGCTACTTGGTGTAGTACAAATTGAAGAAAAAGGCGGGTAACTTCTCACATACATATTTACCCCCTATGATTGTGGTAACATGAAGATTTTCAATCTTTCAAACAATTCTGTTCTTAGTATGGTTGTCATTTGTATTAGTACACTTCAGGTTTATCATAACATATGTTTTGACCACAATGATGAAAAATAAGCTCTTCGAGAGCCTTCAATTTATTGTCCACAATCAGATATTATTCAGACACTACTTGTGTTATTTGTTTTCTAGACAAACAGTTAGCTCTTCGGGAGCTTTTGATAAATTTTATACTACCAAATATTGCTCCGACACTTCTGTTGTCATGAGAGAAAATCATAATCAAATGAACAATATAAATCCAATTTTAAATTTATAATGACGAAAATTAAGAATTTTAATATTTCTACCACTAGCTTTGTGATAAATATCTCCTTCAAGGATTGAAAAAATATCATTAACATCTGAATATTTTGTATCAATGCGGCAACCACATAATTATTGCATCCTTTAAGGAAAGATACGCGAGTTGTTATTTCCTTGAGGGAACTCAATAACTAACTATATTATATTAATGTGGTTGTAGTAGAAAGCATTATAGAAGAATGATTTTGCCTTAGAATGATATTTAATAAAATTATCCAAGATGTTTTACATACAATCGGTACGTGCGGCAATGATCTTTATGCCACAAAAATAACATTTATATCCTATATTATTCTAGCTCTTCAGGATGTGAGTTGTGGTATTTCTTAATTCACTCTAGGGAATGAAAATATGCTTAAAAATAACTATGAATAACTCATTATTTTGTTTAAGAACCAAAAGACGCAGTTTCATAATAATTTTCTCCTTCAGAAGAAAAATTCAATTGTTTTACTACTTCATAAGAAAATTTATGCAACAACCCGGCCAGTCATTTTGAGTATTAGTGCTCCGTTCAATGGATTAAGGTCCCAAGAAGATATGTATTATGTGTTATGATGTGCGTGCGTATCCGAGTTCAGAATTCGGATGATTCAGTATTGATGTGAAAGAAAGATTCGTGTTTTAGAAGCTTAAGCGGTAAGAGTTGACCGAAATTTGACATTTTCGTAGACGACTCTGAAATAGTATTTTGATGATTTCAATAGCTTAGTATGATAATTTTGGACTTAAGCGTGCGTCTGGATTTGGATTTGGATTTGGAGGTCCGTAGGATAATTTGAAGCATTTGGAGAAAATTGGAAAGTTGAAGTTTTGGAAGGTTAAAAGGTTTGACCGAGAGTTCACATTGTTTATGTGGGGATCGGATTGCAATTCAGAGAGTTGGATTAGCTCCATTATTTCATTTGGGACTTGCATGCGAAATTTGACGTCATTCTGGGTTGATTTGATATGCTTCTACACGATTTTTGGAAGTTGGAAGATTTGAAAGTTCATATGTTCGATTTGAGGTGTGATTCATAATTTCGACATTATTTGATGTGATTTGAGGTCTCGAGTAGGTTCGTGTTATTTTACGGGACTTGTTGGTATGTTCGGACGAGGTCTCGAGTGGCTTGGGTGAGTTTAGGATAGGTTTAGGTTGTGTTGCGCTTGTTATTTATGCTTCGACATCATTTCTTTAAGCATAAATGGTACCACATTAAGCAAATTAGCTCCAAATTTAGTTTTCTTTTTGAACCATTAGATCCGTATCTTAATTATGGAGCCATAGCAAAAAGAATCGTCGAATTTGAACATCGTATGAGGGAGTTATGCTCATTTCTGTGTCAGGGAGACTGCTGGTTTCTGGTGTGGTCGCAATTGCGAACATTTCTATCGCAATTGCGATGCTCAGTTCGCAATTGCCAACATTTCTGTTGCAGTTGCGACCTCTTCCAGCCCTGTTCTTGTTCGCAATTGCAAAGGCTTCTTCATTTTTGCGAGGGTTCGCAATTGCAAACCGTAGATCGCAAATGCGACATTTGCAGCTTGTTTTTAGTTGTGTAATTCGGGGTTTGCTTTATTTTGTGATATTTTTGAACCCTAGGTACAAGAGTGGGCGATTTTGAGAGATGTTTCATATACACATCATTGGGTAAGTTTCCTTGTTCAATTTGTATGTATACTTCATGCTTTTATTTGAGTTTTAACATCAAAATGGTGAGAATCAAAGTGAAAAAAATTGGGAAATTTGTAAAAATTTTCAAAAATGAATAATGAGGATTTTGAGGGAGATTCGTTATCATAAATTGATAATTTTGGTATGGTTGAACTCATATCGGAATGGGTGTTATGGTTTTGTCAATTTTATCAGGTTTTGAGGCGCGGGCCAAGGGTTGACTTTTAGTTTTTTTGTTAAAGATCGAAAATTTATTATCCAGAATTGTTTTCGATGAGTTTAATTTATAGATTGAAGTTATTTTGTCTAGATGTGATCCGTCCGGAGGTTGTTTCACTTGAGAGGACCATTTTAGAGTATCGGTATTGCTCATTTGAGATAAATATCTTGCCTAACTTTGTGTGGGGGAAATTACCCCTTTGGATTTGAGTCTTTGATGCTAATTGTGTCATGAGAAGTCCGTGTATGCAAGGTGACGAACATGTGCTCGGGATTATTTGTGGAAAGGTGACCTTTTAGGTTTCTTAGGTTCTTATGCCCATTAGATATGAAGTTGTTTTGTTATGTTAAGTTTTCCATTTACTAGCTTCACCTCTACGTATTTTAATTGGAATTAATTACTTCATGTTCCACCCTTATTGTCTATTTGACTCTTTTGTGCCTTAACTGAAGTTGTTGCCTCTTTGATTTTCATGCTATCCTTTCCTAATTGCTTATCTTTAATTGACATCATTATTATCTCTTCTGTAATTTTCTATTCTTATTTGGGGTTATGATTATCTTTTATGTTGCTTATCCGTAATTGAATTTGTTGCATCTTTTTGTTATTGCTCAACCCTAAATGAAGGTTAGTGATCCTTTATCATAGTTGCCTCATCCTTATATGACTTGTTACATATTATTTCTTGCTTGTTGAGCCAACCTTATTTAGACTAGTATTCTCTATTGTGTTTATTCTTTGTGAGCTCGTCTACTGCTTCCTTATGATCCAAAGCTCTTGAGTTGATTTACTTGTCGTATTTTTGTGCTATTGTTGTTGTTGATGTACTCAGTTTTGTTGAGACTAGGGCTATGCGCGGTTGTGGTATTGACATTGTTTAGATGAAATATTGTTGAACATAGGCACATGTTTTGAAAGTCATTCTATTGTATTGTTGTGTTTTTGGCACGGGATATTGTTGGGAGGTTTTGTTCGAGTGTTTGCACGAGGTTTCTGTCGTGCTATTGTTACTATTAATATTTTCACATGCGGCGTGACAATGCGGACTATATATGTGTGTTTGCACATGAGGCGAGACAAGGCGAGAATATTATTACGCGCGTGCGGCGAGACAAGGCGTGCATTTACTTTATGATTGCGCACATGGCGAGACAAGGCGTGCTATGTCGAGGATTGATTTGTGATGGCCTAGGGGGATTGTTGTTTTTGATATTTGTGTAGTGGCATGCCTACCCCTTGTGTGATTTTTACTTGGTGCAAATTGTGGTGATCGTTTCATATGTGTCGTTCATTTTCTCTACTCTTATTCTTTGGCCTGAACTGTGATAGAACACTTGCACAAGCATACACGCACTTTATCACCCTATCAATTTAAGAAGATGAACACTGATGTTACCGATCACTTGTACGTACTCCGTCTACTTGTCTTATATGCGATAATTGTTCTATTGGCACGTGAGTCGTCCGCGCAGTTATCAGTTGTAATGAGGGCACAAGATGCCAAGTGATTAGAGTTC
Organism: Nicotiana paniculata; assembly: GCA_005239505.1. Classification (NCBI taxonomy): domain Eukaryota; kingdom Viridiplantae; phylum Streptophyta; class Magnoliopsida; order Solanales; family Solanaceae; genus Nicotiana; species Nicotiana paniculata. The sequence continues at coordinate 20,381 of ML350381.1, read as the reverse complement.
GTGAATTGGGACCCGTGAATTGTGTGAGTTTTGAGGTTTGGTACCTCGTGGGGATTATTGAACAAACCTGGTGCGAAAGCGGTTATTCTAATCAAGTTGCTACTTGTATTTCCTTTATTTATTTTCACCAGATTTAAACTGTGTCCAGCTTACTCTACTTGTTGTTACTTGTGGTGTCTCGCTGCTAATTGCTGCTTCTATTTCCTATTGCAAGCACCGTATTATTGTTGTCATTATGCATAGTTCTGTAGAGATATCATACTTTGTTAGTTCTATACCTATACTTATTCAGGTTATCTAGTTCAGTAGGTGTCTTGACTGTCCCTCGTCACTATTCTACTGAGGTTAGTCTTGATAGTTACTAGGTACCGCTGTGGTGTACTCATACTACACTTCTGCATATTTTTTTGCATATACAAGTAATTCGAAGTAAGTCGATCGATAGCTAGTTGTACGTATCTTACTGTAGAGATTCAAGGTAAACCTGTTGCTGTATTCACAGGCCTCGGAGTCACCTTCTGTTATTGTACTTGCACTGTTTTATCTCTATTTCGAAACAATGGTATTTAGAGGTTTTGTAGCAAACTTAGTAGAGCTTATGAATTGTACTGCCGATTTTGAGAATTTTAATTGTGTATAAGATTGTTATACCCTATTCTTCGTTGATAGTTGATTTTTTCTATTAATCCAGCAAGTGTTAGTCTTACCTAGTTTTAGGGATTAGGTTCCATCACGACATCCTACGGATGAAAACTGGGCCGTGACAATTTAAAATATGAAATATCGAGTATATATTCTCTCTTTCATGTTACATCTTCTGTAGGTGAATCGTAATATATTTACACCAAGATCACATTTATATTTACAAGCTTTATTAATATTGTCACATTCACTTCAGGATGAATTAATATTATCACAAGTTCTCTTTCTTTAGGAGATGGAACATAATTATCTGAACGTGCAATAACCACATTAAATTGTGATGGCGTTTGGCCTCTTTTAATATATTTGCTACTGCAGGAGCAAATCGAAGTATGTATGTAATATAGAGAAATTTTCTCTAGCTTATCTTCATTGTAACCATAACAAGGCCTAAATTATCACTTATGGTGATGAACAAAATTTAGTTAAAATGAGATATATGAAACACAACCACTTCTGATGGTTGTATATTTCTTGCAAACACAGTTGGGGTTTAAGTGAATCTAACAGCGTTATCCACTTTGTAATCATTTATTAAGATAATTAGGATGAAAACAAAAACCAAAATAGGTACTGTATACGTAGCACATATAACCAAGCAATTGTTGATAAAGATATTAAACCAAGTATAAGCAAAAGGCTCAAATTACTTTACACAAATTTGGTCACTCCAGACGTAAGTGATATCTACATCACTACTGTTAAGAAGAAAAACTCACCACCTCAAGGATATAATCTGCCTAATGATACTCAAAATGAACAAGATCTAACCACACGTAAGAGAGTCGTCTTACATTGGAGATGAACATTGAATAGAAATTAAATTCGAAGTAAGTGCTCAAAATGACAGAGTTCGTGCTGATAACGTGTTATACAATAAAAATTGTAATGCAAAGAAATCGAAGACAAGTATAAAGAGAGATTGATATATTATACAACTTTAAACTGAAGTCCATAATAAACTAAAATCTCCTCTATTTATAGAAGAAAGGAAGCAGCTGTGAGGTACATTAGTTTTAAGTGATATCTACATCACTGCTGTTAAGAAGAAAAACTCACCACCTCAAGGATATAATCTGCCTTATGATGCTTAGAATGAGCAAGATCTAACCACAGACGTAAGAGCGCCGCCTTACATCGGAGATGAATATACCTCAAGGATATAATCTGCCTTATGATGCTCAGAATGAACAAGATCTAACCACTAACGTAAGAACGTCACCTTACATCAAAGATGAACACTGAAATAGAAATTAAATTTGAAGTAAGTGCTCAAAATGACAGAGTTCGTGCTGATAACGTGTTATAAAATAAAAACTGTAAAGTAAAAAAATCGAAGACAAGTATAGAGAGAGATTGATATATTATTCAACTTAAAGTTGATGCACATAATGAACTGAAATCTCCTCTATTTATAGAAGAAAGGAAGCAACTGCAAGACTTTTCAGGAAGCAGTTGCGAGGCTTTTCTTGAGTTGCTTGTAAGCTGTCTGTATGAGTTGCTCCTAACCTGCCAATTTAATAAGAAGTTGCCGTAAGTCATTTCATTGAGTTCCTTGCAACCTGCCTGTATCAGCTGCTTGTAGATAAATTTTAATGGAGTACAAAATGAATAATCTTCTTAGGAAGATTATCTACAAATAAATAGACACCCACAATAATATTTTCATAACAATTTCTTAAATTTGGCATCTTGCTAATGAGTTGTATATGTGAATAAAGTTGATATTAGGGGCTAAAAATTTCAGATTATCTACTGATTTTGCTTGGATGTGAAATTTGAGAAGCAATTTGATTTTTTTAATTTTGGGTGTATTTGTGTTTTTTTTTTTTCCAGATACAAGTTCACTATAATAAGGGTAAGATTTGGTGTTGCAAATTCGGGTTGGAACTACTAATTTAGAACATGGGTAAAGCATTTATTAAAATTCCACTTCTGGGTTACTGGTGGAAGGCGAATGAAAGAGAAGAGAAGATATTGGAGGAAAACGGTGAGATAACGTGTCACGTGGCGTTCGCTTCGTCCAAATGTCATGCCATATGGGATTGTTGGTCGTGGTGGAAGTAGGGGCAGATTTAGGGGGTCGGAAGGGATTTTACTCGAATTCGTTTTATCGAAAAATTACACTATATATATAAGGTAAAATTCGATTTGTATTTTTATATATAATATATTGAATCCCATTACACATCCCAAAAAATTAGCTTAATGGTAAAAGAGAATAAAAATCTTTGTTAAGTCACTGCTCACTGATTTAATTTTTACTAACCACAATCTCCATTTATTTTTTAGCTTTTTTTTAATCCTTTTAGCAGAAATCCTGTCTCCGTCGTTGGGGGAAGGAATTAACAAGCGAAGGACTATTTTTTATAACATTAATTATGACAAAGTTATTTTTGTTCGCAAAGTATAATGGAGCTTAAATGTGACCATTTTCCCAATTTTATATGACAGAATGCATATTACGTAACAAAGATGGATTCTTGTACTATTGTGACAGTCCAATCAGCGAAAAGAATCTAGTTGATTAACGTAACATAAGTTGAGAAAAAATTTATAATTAATGAAAACTATTTTGTCAATAAAAACAACAACTACATAATAGCAGAAGAAAGTACTTCCCTTGGCCACATGTATTTTATTTAGTGACTGTGTTTTTTAGTAAAGGAAGGTCTGTCTTTATCAAAGCATTTGAGGCCCAAATCTAAATTATGACAAATTTTAAAACGGAAAAGAGCCAAAAATGTCCCCCAAAACTTTGAGAAATAGAGCAAATTTACATTTATTTTGAATTTGTTCACAAGCATACCCTTTAGCATTAGCGGATTAATTCAGATTCGACCATCTACTATAGAAAATAAAAGAAATTTATCCTCTGTTTGAATTTGGATCCAAATATACTCTTATCACGAGCGAACTAGCTCTATTTTTCTTTCAAAGCTTACATTTTTTTTTTTTTTTAATCAATGGTCAAACTTTATTTGACTTCTATTTCTAGAAAACCAAGAGAAAAAGAATAAAAAGAAGGACAAACAAGAGCATGTGAAAAATACATCAAAAGCAAGATTTAAAAAACATTCCACTTTGCTCAAAATATAATTAATAAGTCTTTTTACTTTTCGTTTATTTCCTTGTGAAGATCAATATTCTCTTATCTACGTAACTGCAATCGTATGTAAGTTCTTGAGGATTATTGTTTTCATTGTTAGGATATACTAATAACCATGCGGTTTAGATATAGTATTTTGTTTTATTCTTTATGGAACAATTATATATTTAATTTATTCAATTCAATAAAGTACTATTTTAAATAGATTATTTATTACATGAGTGTCTTTTTAGTTATGTAGTAGACAATTTAGTGTCTGGAGTCTTAGCTCATGCACGGAAGATTAAATTGTTGGTTCTCATAATTAATAAATTTTGTTCACAATTAAAGATATTATTGGACAAAATATCTTAATGATTGTAGCACAAGATTATAGTATAATTTGTCTTGATTATGGGAGTGGTTTTACTCCGACTTCTTGTGCTAGTATACTCAGTGTATATTGAACGGACCAAGTAGAGAAAATATGTTTTTGTACTGAATATATAAAATATTTTCTCTAATTCATTAAATGAGCTTATATTCATAATCTTGATATAATTATTATGATCAATGTAATTTGTTTATTGTTTTGATTTATCAAAAGGTACGACTCTATTCCGAGTTAGTGTATGCCTAATAGATTGGACAATAACGAATAACATTTGTGAATAATAATTAGTTGATAGAATCCTTGACTCGGTTTTGAGTTTGATGATACCCATTTATATAAGCTTATAAGTTTTCATTTGAAAATCCGACCGGTGAATTTTGTATCCGTCACATGAAATAGTTTAAGCGGAATTGTAAAGGATTTAATTAGTTGATTAAATTAAATTTTCAGTGATTTAATTTGATTAACTGGTATTTGAGATCTTAACATGGGGAGTTAAAATAAGTGTTATTGAATTTTCGAAATTCATGAGGAGTTCAATTGTAGTTTTTTACTGGAATAAATTGTAATTAATTATAGTAATAATTAATTCATGCTAATTTCGAATTAATGCTATAGTTGGTAGCTTCTTATTATTTCTGTGGTCCCTGCTATACCTAGTAAAAAGCTGGACAAGACTTGGGTAAAAAGTGACTTGGGAGAAAAGTCATCCGTTAGAGTTAGAGTAGGATTCTACTTGTGCAAGTAGAATCCTACACGTTTTTGGAAGACAATTTTCGGCAAAAATAACTCTACTTAAGGAGGACGAATTTCACCTAATTACTTACTTTCACAGTTATTGTTTTTGCCCACCCAAAAGTAAAATCTTCCAAGGTTTTATTAGGCATATAGCAGAAGACTGCAGCCCTGAATTCTTGCTGTTTGGAAGCTTTGTCCAACGATTTCAAGAGGTTAGTGCTTCTAATCTTGTGATTATAGCATTGTCTAGTTTACATGTATTAAATGCCCGGTTTGTTTGGTTGCTTCCGCTGCGCATGTTCTAACAATTGGTATCAGACGCCGTCTTACATCTAACTAGATAATGTAATACAACATGAATAGAGTAATATTAAAACGTGTTTAATGATACATGTTTGGTATGATTATTCTATTTCAAAAACATTTTTTATTAGTATCTTAATTCTGAAATTATGAATTAATATACACATGCATAAATGGTGGTGTTATATTTAATGACAGTCTGTTTAATTACGTTTTTGATGAATATCAATTTGTTTTTTTTATAAAAAACAAGACTGTTTCTTGAATGCTATTAATTCTGTAATTATGGGTTAATACATATATGCATAAATAGTGAATTAAATCTGTTTGAGTTGCGTTTTGTCCATAATTAGAGAGTGTTATATTAATAAAAACTTGGTTGTTTTGTATGATATTAGTTCTGTAATATGGATTAATATACAGAATTATGAACAGTGGCGTTTTCTTTTAACAGTGAAAAACATACTGTTTTTTACAATTCTGTCTAAACATATTTTTATTATTATTATTTTGAGTTCTGAAATCATGTTTTAACATACAAGAGTATATTATGTGATTTGAACAAGTAAAAATAATAAAAACACTCAAAACAACCAAAAACAGATTTGTACAAATAGGTCATGATTTTAGAATTCTGAAATTCTGTCGAACTCCGATTGACCTCAAATTTGGTGGGTTCATCGGAAACGGCCCAACTTAAACAACATATCAGCTTTGCTGATGAGTTAGGTCGTTTTTTGGGTATTCGGGGTCGTTTAGATGGGTTTTTGGCTATTTTTATATTTTCTGGAAATTTGTTTTAATAAAATTTTTTTTTGAAAGAAATCTGTGATGGTATGGTTCAATTCCCATTGTTTACAATCATGTTTTACAGTAATATAATGAATTTATATGTTGACATAGATCTTATTCTCCATCAGATAAATTCATTATAGATGATTACTGTAGTTTTGCCTCTAGTTATTTGATTACTTATATTAATTCTCCAACTGAGTTATATGTTGATTCAATGAAACTGGATTTTATAAAAGTGATATTTACCTATCTTAAATTAACAGTATACTCTCCATTTGAGTTGGTCCTGTTTAAATTTATGGGGTTAATATCTTACATCACTCATATATTTCGCATGAATAGTTAAGTTTCCCTAACAAATCTAACTGTTCAATGAGCATAGTTATATGTGCAATGTGTTGTTTTTGAATTTAATTATTCTAAATACATAACTAATGATCTATTTAATGTAAATATCTCTCAGATTAACTATGTCTTCATTCAACCCACTTACCTCAATTCTGAACCAAAACAAGTTAGAAGGACCGAATTATGTTGACTGGAAAAGAAACCTTGATATTGTCCTAACTGCTGAAGGTTAATAATTTGTAATCACAGAGGAGTGCCCAGAAAAACCTGAAAATGCTACTGATGATCAGGTTATGGCCTATGACAAATGGGTTAAGGTTGATGAGATGGCGTGATGTTACATTCTTGCCTCTATGGAGAATGTTTTGCAACATCAGCATCAATCTATGGGGTCTGCTTACGACATGATTGAAAGTCTCAAAGAGATGTTCAGTGAGCAAAATTGTGCAGCTAAGCAGACTGCAATGAAAGCCCTTTTGAACACCAAGATGGCTGAAGGATCATCGGTCAGAGACCATGTTCTGAAGATGATGAGTCTTCTGAATGAACTAGAAATCCTTGGAGCCTTGATTGATAAGGAGTCTCAAGTTGAGATGGTCCTACAGACTCTGCCTGATAGTTTTCAACAATTTTGCTTGAACTATAATATGAACAAAATGGATTTGTCACTAGCAAAATTGTTGAATGAGCTGCAAGCGGCAGAGTCTATTATCAAACAACAAGCTCCAGTTGTCGCACTCAATGTTGAGAAAGCTTCAGTTTCTAAGTCGAAAGGCAATAAGAAAAAGAAGAAGGCTCAAAAGGTTTTGGCACCTGGTGGTGCACTGGTGTGAAAAATCCCAAAGGCAAGTGCTATCATTGCAAGCAACCTGGGCATCACAAGAAGCAATGCCTTCCTATCTTTCAAAGTTGAATAAGCAAGGTAATTCAAATTTAAATGTCGTTGAAACTTGTTTAGCGGCTGTTTCTACCATGTTTTGGTGTGTAGATTCGGGAGCCACTTGTTTAGTAGGCTAAGTGAGAATGAAATTTGTGTATTTCAAGCCAATGGTGAGCCACCACTAGCTTTAGCTTTAGGAAATATTAGAGTTTCGTTTAGTAGTGATAGAGTTTTAGATCTAAAATATGTTCTCTATGTACTTTCCATTAGAAGGAATTTAATTTCGGTTTTCGAAAATAATGGATGCTGGTTATAATGTTTATTTTGCTAATAACTCTGTTGTTATTAAGTTTAATAAATATTGTATCTACACTGCTGCTAGATACATAACCTTTTCATTCTTGATATATTTCCTCGTGTGCTACAACAACCAAAAGAATTGAATAACATTAATCTGCCACATAAAAGAAAACGTATTTCTGAATTGAGTCAAACTTATTTGTGGCACTTACATCTAGGTCATATAAATCTAAATAGGATTTCGATATTGGTCTCTGATGGACCATTGAGTTCATTGAAAGTGGATTCACTACCAACATGCGAATCCTGTTTAGAAGGTAAAATGACCAAGAAACATTTTCCCTCAAAAGGAAATAGAGCCAGCGATAAGCTAGAACTAATTCACTCTGATTTGTGTGGCCCTATAAATATACAAGCAAGAGGTGGTTTTGAGTATTTTGTGACTTTCACAGATGATTACAAAATATGGATACATTTATCTGTTGCGACGTAAGTCTGAATGCTTTGAGAAATTCAAAGAATTTAAGACGGAAACGGAGAAACGACATGATAAATAAATCAAAAAATTTCAATATGATCGTGGTGGTGAATACCTTTATGCGGAATTCATAAAATACTTATCAGATGGAATTACATCTCAATTATCTTCCCCAGGAACACCACAATAAAATGGTGTGGCAGAAAGAAGAAATGGGACACTTATGGAAATGGTTAGATCAATGTTAAGTTATTCCGATTTGCCTTCTTCATTTTGGGGATATGCTTTAGAAACAGGAAATTACATTCTAAATTTGGTTCCTTCAAAGTCAGTACCTTCAACTCCAGTAGAATTATGGACTGGGCGCAAGCCAAGTTTACGGCACATTCGGGTTTGGGGTTGTTCAGCACATGTGCTGAAAGGGAAAGTAGATAAATTGGAATCAACGACAGAGGTATGCATTTTTATTGGATATCCAAAAGGAACTAAAGGCGGTTTGTTTTATTGTCCCAAAGAAAATAAGGTCATTGTTACGACAAATGCCAGATTTTTAGAAAAGGACTATTTAATGAACCATATTCCTAGAAGTAAACTAGTTTTACAGGAATTAAATAATGGAGTAACTAAAGATTCATCTCTAGAACGTATTCCGGAAACCAATATTGACATACTACTGCACTATCATAGTAGGAGAAATGTCAATAGGGAGCATATTGCACAAGAGCAATTGCGTGACATCTTATTACCCCAAAGTAGTGGGAGTAATGTTGAGCAACCTTAGATTTTTGAGCAACCTCAGATTGTTGAACAACCTGAAAATGTTCTGCAGCCTGCACTCCAGGAAGACGTTAATGATATTCCAGCACCGCAAGGTGTGGAGGATAACATTGAGGCTTCAGTTCCAGAAAATGATGTTGTGATTCAACAACAAAATAAGCCTCCACCTGTAGTGACTATTCGTAGTGGGAGAATTATTAGAAAACCTCTCTGGTTTGCGCTCTTAGGATAATCTTATGATAGAATCCCTGAAGAGACTAATACAGAACCTATTAATTACGACGAAGCACTGCAGGATATAGATGCTGATAAATGGGTTGATGCTATGAAATCTGAAATGGAGTCCATGTACTCCAATCAAGTCTGGGATCTTGTAGAACCACCTATTGGATTCAAACCCATTGGTTGTAGATGGATCTATAAGAAAAAGAGAGGAATGGATGGAAAAGTGCAAACTTTTAAAGCTAGGCTTGTTGCAAAAAGGTTTACTCAAAAAGAAAGGATCGATTATGAGGAAACGTTTTTGCCAGTAGCCATGCTTAAATCCATTAGGATTCTCTTATCCATTGCTGCTCATTATGATTATGAGATTTGGCAAATGGATGTCAAGACGAATTTTCTAAATGGAAGTCTTGATGAGTGCATCTATAAGGCACAACCAAGTTGGTTTCATTAAAAGTGGCAATGAACACATGTTGTGTAAATTAAAGAAATCCATTTATGGATTGAAACAAGCTTCTCGAGCATGGAACACTTGTTTTGACGCATTGATTAAAACTGAAGTGGAATGGAGATAAAGTTACATTTTTGGTTTTGTATGTAGATGATATTTTTCTCATAGGAAATAATGTGAGCATGTTGAATTCAATAAAGGAATGGTTTTCCTCACGTTTCGATATGAAGGACTTGGGAGAGGCAGCACATATCCTTGGGATCAAGCTTATGCGAGATCGCAAGCAGAGGATATTAGGCTTGTCCCAAACACTTTATATTGATACTATTCTCACCAGATTTAGCATGCAAGATTCCAAGAAAGGCTTTCTCCCTTTTAGACATGGAATCTCTCTGTCGAAAGATCAGTCCCCCAAAACGACTGATGAGATAGAAAAAATGAAGGTGGTCCCTTATGCTTCTGCTGTAGGGAGTCTCATGTATGCTATGCTATGTACTAGACCTAAAATCTGTTTTGCAGTTGGCATGGTTAGTAGATTTCAGTCTAACCCTGGACGAGAACATTGGACTGCTATTAAGCATATAATCAAGTACTTGAAAAGGACTAGGGATTATATGTTGGCGTATCACTCAGGTGATCTTGCACCCATTGGCTATACTGATTCAGATTTCCAGTCAGATAGAGACTCTAGAAAATCTACCTCAAGATATGTTTTTACCTTAGGAGGTGGAGCCATAAGTTGGAGGAGTATCAAGAAATCATGTGTTGCTAATTCCACCATGGAAGCAGAATATGTGGTTGCATCTGAGGCAGCTAAAGAGGCTGTTTGGCTCAGGAACTTTCTAAAAGAGCTTAATGTAGTTTTTTCGGTTCAAGCACCGATTGTACTTTATTGTGACAATAGTGGTGCAGTTGCAAACTCGAAGGAACCAAGAAGCCATAAAATGAGTAAACATATAGAGCATAAATATCACTTAATTCGGGACATAACTCAAAGAGGTGATGCAAGAGTGTTGAAGATTGCGTCAGATGACAATTTGGCAGACCCGTTTACGAAGAGCTTGGCATAGAAGAATTTTGACAAGCATATAGAAGGAATGGGTGTTAGAGTAGTAGACGCATGGTTATGAGCCTAAGTGGGAGATTGTTGGGATATACTATTAACCATGCGGTTTAAACATAGTATTTTGTTTTATTCTTTATGGAACAATTATATATTTAATTTATTCAATCCAATAAAGTACTATTTTAAATAGATCATTTGTTACATGAGTGTCCTTTTAGTTATGTAGTAGACAAATTAGTGTATGGAGCCTTAGCTCATACATGGAAGATTAAATTGTTGGTTCTCATAATTAATAAATTTTGTTCACAATCAGATATATTATTGGACAAAATATCTTGATGATTGTAGCACAAGATTATAGTATAATTTGTCTTGATTATGAGAGTGGTTTTACTCCGATTTCTTGTGCTAGTATACTCAGTGTATATTGAACGGACCAAGTAGAGAAAATATATTTTTGTAATGAAAATATATAAAATATTTTCTCTAATTCATTAAATGAGGTTTTACTCCTAATCTTGATATAATTATTATGATCAATATAATTTGTTTATTTTTTTGATTTATCAAAAGGTACTACTCTATTCCGAGTTAGTGTAGCCTAATAGATTGGAAAATAATGAATAACATTTGTGAATAATAATTAGTTGATAGAATCCTTGACTCAGTTTTGAGTTTGATGATACCCCTTTATATAAGCTTATAAGTTTTCATGTGAAAACCCGGCCTGTGGATTTTGTATCCGTCACATGAAATAGTTTAAGCGAATTGTAAAGGATTTAATTAGTTGATTAAATTAAATTTTCAGTAATTTAATTTGATTAACTGGTATTTGAAATCTTAACATGTGGATTTAAAAAAAGTGTTATTGAATTTTCGAAATTCATGAGGAGTTCAATTGCAGTTTTTAGTGGAATGAATTGTAATTAATTATAGTAAGAATTAATTCATGCTAATTTTGAATTAATGCTGTAATTGGTAGCCTCTTATTATTTCTGTGATCCCTGCTATACCTAGTAAAAACCTGGACAAGACTTGGGTAAGAAGTGACTTGGGAGAAAAGTCATCCGTTAGAGTTAGAGTAGGATTCTACTTGTGCAAGTAGAATCCTACACGTTTTTGGAAGACAAATTTCGGCAAAAAATAACTCTACTTAAGGAGGGCGAATTTCACCTAATCACTTACTTTCAAAGTTGTATTGTTTTTGTCCACCCAAAAGCAAAATCGTCCAAGGTTTTATTAGGCATATAGCAGAAGACTGCAACCCTGGATTCTTACTGTTTGGAAGCTTTGTCCAACGATTTCAAGAGGTTTGTGCTTCTAATCTTGTGATTATAACATTGCCTAGTTTACATGAATTAGATGCATGTTTTGTTTGGTTTCTTCCGTTGCGCATGTTCTAACATTCATATGAGTAAGTGATTAACTTTCTAGAATTGGTGTTCTGCTTAATTATTGTTAAATTTCAAGAGAGTAAAAACAAATTGGGGAAAATCAGCATTTGCCCCTCTATTATGATATAAATTTTACATTTGTCTCCCGTAATATTTTTCATCCAAATCCACCTTTACCGTTAACAAACTATTTAAAATTTCCCTTAACCCAAATGTCTCTCCACTGTGACACATAATCCCTCTATTAATTTGTACGTGTCAACCGCCAAATCAGCAGGACCCACGCTAAAGTTAAATTCATCATCACATGGAGACCAATACCAAACTCCATGACCTTCATCTTTCTCTTTCAATCCAAAACAAAATCACCATTAAAGTAACATTCATTTTCAACCACTAAAAAACATCATCTAGTTTCTCGCTTTTCAACAAAAAAAAAAAATCACCTTCATCCACCCATGATTTTTTTAGCCATTACCCATTTCCCCCCACTTTGAGATAACGAAAAAAAAAGAAAATTATTTTAAAATTTTAGGACTTTTCTCCACCCATGTTTTTTCTTTCTCCTTGAATCCTCTGCACATCGCTACACTCTTGCCGGAAACTCCCATGAACAAAAGGATTTTAGCGGTGATAAAGTAAATATGAATCAACCAACAAGAAGAACAAATAAAACCCAAGATTTATTCATCTTCTCGGAGTGGGACTTTCCGACCAATTAATACATCATATTTTGCTTAAGTCCTACCAAATTAAACATTCTAAGTAGCACACTTTTCTGTGAAATTTTTGAAGAAAATAAAGAAAAGAAAAAAAAAATAGAAATTCTCTGTCAAAAGGCTCTATTTTTCGATGAAATCAGGTGAAGAATGAAGCTGGAGAGGGATTTTACTAACATGTAGAAATAAAGTCACCAGTAGAAGAGAAGACGTTGATATTGATTGGAGTAACAAATTTGATCGCCAGAATTCGTTTCCCCGGATATGCACCAAAGGAAGAAATTTATTCATATATGTTCTTAGCCTCTTCTTCTTCTTCAATTCTCCAACCTAAGCCAGTGGCCATGACAATCCCAACCCAATTAAACCAAATCTCTCCCAAATCACCTGGTTTTGATCCTAAAACCACTCAAACTATGTCAAATGGTCTTGGTGCAAGTTTCAAAGAGAAATTAGTAGCGGGTGAGCATAGCTCCTTTATCAATGTTCTAACCCCCACACTTGACAATTACCCATTAAAAGTATAAGAGTCAAGTCAGCCATTAAAAATCTCCACTTCTATAGAGGGACAATAAAATCATCTCTCTTTGGAAGAACAAAACCGTATCTATCAACTATGGAGGTTCTCGCTCATTATTAAGCTTCATGGAAAAAGAATCCAGCATAATCATCTAAAAAGAAAAATTCAAGAAATCTGGAAAATCCATGAGAATTTTCCCTTAATCGATCTAGGGGGGGACTATTACATCACTAATTTTAATTGTGAGGAACACATATTTAAGGTCCTTCACTATGGTCCATGGTTCATCTTTGGACATTTCCTCTCAGTCCAAAGATGAAAACCAAACTTTGTAGCAACGGAAGAAATTAATTCTCTTACAACTGTTTGGGTTCGACTATCACAATTACCAACCGAATTCTATGATGGTCACGTTTTAGAAAAAATAGGTAACACACTTGGAAAATTATTAAAAGTAGATGCATGTACATCTTCGACCTTACGAGGCTGTTATGCAAGATTATGCATTGAACTACCTCTTGAGGATCCAGTTATCTCTTTTATTCACATTGCAATCCATAAGCAAGTTGTCCAGTATGAGGGTGAGAATTTCTTCTGCAAAGCTTGTGGGAGATTAGGGCACATATCAATTAAATGCCCACACATTAAAACCACGCCAGTCAGGACACCAGCTTTGCCAATCCATTTGACTCCCCAAAAGATGAATATATCCCCCTATATATTCATCTTTTTCCTTGAAATCCTATCTCGACTCATTAATCACCAAGTAGACCTTTTAAGATGGGATCCTATCAACATTAGGCAAAAAGGACCCTCTTTCTCCCACATATTTTTCCAGATGACATTACCCTCATGGGGAAAGCAAACAAAAAAGGGGCAATGCATAAAATCTTGCATGGACCTTTTTTGTAATGAATCCGAGCTATCCATAAACACATCTAAATCTTGGATTGTCTTACCTAATAATTTCCCTAATGACATTATCTTACATCTCACACACCTATTTGGCATAAAATTCACCTATGAATTTGGTAAATACCTTGGCTTTTCAATCCTAAATCACTCTCCCACTATAAATATTTTCAATTTATCATAGACAAATTGCAAACTAAGTTGTCTCACTGGAAATGTTCCTTCCTTAATATTGCTGGAAGGACTACTCTATCCACTAGCACATTAAGTGTCATTGCTACTCATTCGATGCAATATACCCTAATCCCCTCTAAAATCCTTAAAAAAATAGATAAAAGCTTGGCAAAAAAAACCTGCACCTCATTAACTTGCAAACAGTGACTAGAGAAAAGAATGAGGGTGGGCTTGCATTCGCCCTGCTAAAGCCAAAAATATGATTTTACTATCAAGTCTTGTTTGGAGATTGTTGAGAAACCCGAATACACCTTGGGGTCAACTTATTACGGCCAAATATGCAAAGAATAAAATGTAGCTTCCACCTCCTTCATCTGGAAATCTCTCCTTAAATGATGGAAATTGTGTAATAATGGCATTCTTTGGCATCCCACTACAAACTCAAAGATTAATATTTGGTACACTAATTGAATTTATAACGCTAAGTCTCTTAGAGACTCTATAGAAGGCCCTCTAAGTAAGAATGATCTTAATCTTTCTATAAAAGACCTTATCAAAAAGAAGGAATGGAATATTGAGGATATTTCCTTTGAGTTGACCACTTATATCCTTAACGATTTGACCCTTACTCCTATCCCTAGTAAAGGATCAGAAATTGATAAGATTCGCTGGAGCCTCAACTCAAATGGTATATTCACTACTAAATCTTGCTACAACCTCCTATCAAATGCCAATCCATCTACCACCTCCTTTAAATGGAGTTGGAATCTCCATTGCCCCAACAAAATAAAGTTCTTCCTTTGGCAATGCATGCATAATCGTATTCTTTGCTTTGCCCATCTAGCTAAAATAGGAATAAATATTGACTCAACATGTAGAATTTGTAAACTTGGGGTAGAAGATAGCCAACATATTTTTATTCACTGCCAGTCTCTAATTGCTTTTGAAAAAATATAGTTCTTCCATTGCTTAATAATAATAGTGACACTGACTGGCTCGTGAGCCTGACAGATATCTTCATGCAATGTAGTAATCACTAGGTTAATTGGGATACTTTATTTCCTTTCTCCATCTGGAAAATTTGGAAAAATAGGAATTATAATAATATTAACAATCTTGATCATAACCTTGAATCCAAAAGGGTTATTCATCTAGCATGGGAATTCAATTTCTTCACGGAAAAAAACTCTTCACGCATAAAAAAACCAAAATTAAAATCAAATGGGACAAGCCACCCAAGGGTATGATCAAATTAAATTGTGACGATACTTTTTTTAGTAGCAATGATGCAGCTGGACTTGGTGGAACATTCAGAAATAGCAATAGAGATTGGATTGTGTGTTTCCACAAGGCAAGCCAAGCATTTTCACCTACACATGTTGAGTTGATGGCGTTACTAGAAGGGTTAAAAATTGCGAAAGAAATGAACTTCCAAAATATGAAAATTGAAACAGACTGTATGAAAATCATCAAGCTTATATATGAGGATAACCATAATTTTTCTAACATTGTTTCTGAATGCAGATAGTTAATGCACCAATTGAAGCTCCCCCAACTGAAACATAATTTCAGGGAAGGAAACGAAGTGGCACATATGTTGGCCAAGGAAGCTATCAAGAGCCCATCCTCTACTAAGTGTTTCTTCCATGCTCGTCCACCCTTTTTTGTTGAACAAGAAGTAATAAAAAACAAGCATGGTGTTTGTAATAGTTCAAAGTATATTTTTAGTACTCTTTGTAACTATTTGGCAACTATGGGCAACGATAATGCCCTAAAAACATCTACTATGGCTATGTAACTTTTGTTTAGTAATATAATCCTCCATATTTTGTGTTTAAAAAAAGTCATAGTAGAAGGAATTTATCACTCAAGGAAGGTAGCGACCCCAAAGAACCCTTCTCCTCTCAAGAGATTTCCTCTTTACCCATAAACATATATCACTGCTGAGAACACTCCCAATCCCCACCATGAAGATTCCCTCTGCTCGTAACTCCATATTCTCCGGCAAATTTTTCTATTACCGATTAGATAAATATGTAAGTCCAAATTTAGAGTTTGGATTTGAATATTTTTTGAATTGAGGTTCTCTTCCCTGTAATTAGATTTAGGTTTTGAGAAAGGAAGGATAGATATGGCTTTACTTTGAGAATTTTGGTTGTTGGATGATGCGTGAGAAGAAGAAGAAAGAGGGGAAAACACGTAAAAAGTATTTGTTTTGTTTTTAATGTGTGGGACCTGTTGACTTGGCGACTGACATCGATACATTAATAGGGGAGTCATGCTCAAGATAATTTGTATAGTTAGTTAATGGTAGGAGTATATATGGACGAAAAGTACAACGGGGAACAAATATAAACTATATATCATGATAGAATGGCGCAAACCCATACTTTTTCCAAACAAATTTAAATCGGGGAAAGATATAACAAATTTTACAAGAAGTTTTTTGTGTTAAGATTAGTGTCTTGAAAGGTGGCGCTCCATCTTAATAATAAAATATACATTTTTAATAGGTAAAAATAAAAAGTTGGAAGTTCATTAATTTTGAGGGGCAAACATGAGTCAGTCCACTTATGATGAGGATATATTTTGGACTAAAGTCAAACAGAAGGTAAATTTGTTCTATTTTCCATAGTTGACGGTAAATATGATCCAATCCACCAATGATAAAGGCATGTTTGGGATCAAATTCAGAATTAGGGTAAATCTGTTCTATTTTTTTTTATAGTTAAGGGACATTTTTATTCTTTTATTTTTTTAAGTATAAATTTATTAGAAAAATTCGGGACCCCCAAATTTTAGGGCCTAAAACACTTGCTTTAGTTGCTAAAGGTTTCAGCCGCCCCAAAATTGGGGATGAAAAAAGATCTTTTAGTTAATATGTTATTTATATTATAGACAAAATAAAAAGTTATTTTATATACCTTTAATAACTATTTTCGTCTCGAAAAGTATATTGTGATTAAATAAAATATTTAAGTGACAATATAATCGGTCAATTATAATTATTGTTCTAGATATACAAGTTTGAAGTTTTACCTTATTAAATAAAGTTTAATATGTAATTTTATTTTTTTGTTTAATCTTACCATGTGGCGTTTAATTACTAGACACTATTGCTTCTTCAACTCTTTACATATTTTTAAACTAATAAAAAGCGTACGCGAAATATGTGTTTAGTGTTGTGAGAATCATTGGTGATCCATCTCCTAAAGACTTAAAATTGGGGATCTAACCCACCTTTTTATTTTTCCTACATTTTAATCGCCTGAAATTATTAATAAGTGGATTAAAGTAGATTGAATTTATTTTTAAATATTAGAAACTTCATGGTCTAGGATTAAAATATAGAAAATAGTTTTAAGAACCATTTAATACTCTTTTCTCTTCAATCAAACTTGATCTCTCTCTCATCTCCCGCTCTCCACTCTCTCTATTCTCTCCAATTGGTGAACAATTTAGTGATAGTATTTCCTTTTCCACAATGTGAATCTTTTAATGAATTTGGGTTTGGGTTGTTGTGATTGTAGTTCTCCTATTACCTCAACTCTATATGTATTTTTGCAGACTTGTGGCCGATTAATTCCTTAATTATTGTCTTTTAATATACTCCCTCCATTCTAATTTATATGAATCTGTTTGATTGGACACGAAATTTAAGAAAAAATGAAAGATTTTTGAAATTTGTGGTCTTAAACAAGTCAAAAAGAGATTCAGAGTATTTGTGTGGTTATAAAAGCTTCTCATTAAGGGTAGAATTGTAAGTTTAAGCTAAATTATTACCAAATTTATAAAGGAGTCATTTTTTTTGGAACAGACAAAAAAGAAAATAGGTTCACATAAATTAGAATAGAAGAAGTAATATTGATAACAAGATGATATATACCAGAGCTAGGAAAAGCATCAAGAAATCCTGCAAACAAAAATAAATACCTTATTTTATGAAACATAAATCATATTGGAATTCATCTATGGAGTTATCGACGATGAAAATCTAGCAACAACAGTTAAAACACGAAGTCTAGGTGAAGAAAATTCTGAGAGATGATACATTGAGTCAAATTGATGCTTACAACGAGGATGAAGATGAAGATGAAGTTGATGAAGTGGATAAATTTCCTAAAGAACATGAGGAATATGGTGAGAAAGAGGAGCGAGGCGATGATAAACGTTGCAATAATGAAAGTAGAGACTATTTACACGTTGATCCTACAGGTGGGGTCTGGGGAGGGTAGTCTGTACGCAGACCTTACCACTATCTAATGCAGGCAGAGAGGCTGTTTCCAATAGACCCTCGGCTCAGGAAGGGCAAGAAGAAGAAGAGGAAAGTAAGGAAGGAAGAAAGATGGAAGAGAAAAGAAAAAGAGAAAGATAAATGATAAGTAGTACCAAATAATAGCAACATGAATACAATACCTGAGGCGAACAAAATCACATAACGTAATAAAAATCTAAGAATATGAAGGGACATGCATGCTACTAAGACTATCGGTGAATAACTATAAACTACTTACTAACCTTGTACCTTAATCCTCAACTTCCACACCCTTTTATCAAGGGTTATGTCCTCAGTGAGCTGAAGCAGCGCCATGCCCTGCCTAATCACCTCTCCCCAGTACTTTTTAGGCCTACCTCGACCTCTTCTCAAACTCTCCATGGCCAACCTCTCACACCTCCTGACTGGAGCATCAATGTTTCTTCTCTTAACATGTCCGAACCATCTCAGCCTCGACTCCCACATCTTGTCTTCCACGGAGGCTACTCCCACTCTGTCCTGAGATAGATGAGGTTCCTTGTGGATGAAAAATCACTGTGCTTTGAAAATAAGGAGTTTGCATTAATGACGGGGTTGAAGTGTAGCTCTTGTAACAACTATAAGAGAGATACCAAGGTCTTGAAGAAAGGAAAAGATTTTGGCCAAAAACCAGGGGCAGCAAGAACATGAAGGTTAAAGGAGACAGTTTAATGTCATCAGTGAAATGCAATAGGTTAAGTTCTAATGAAAAATTGTTGTTTGGTGTAGTTTCTGCTTACCATCCTTGTGGCGAAAGATTAGCTCAAGGCTGTAGAGATGAAATAGCTTAAGATTTTGGCATTTTTTAAGTTCTTCAACGTGTGTCTATGGGAAAAAATATTTTGACGTCACTCTTGACTACTTAAAGAACAAGATAGACGTGATCAAAATAGTATAAAGAACATGTTGAGAAAAATAATTCCATCCTCATTATGACTTCCCTTGGACATTCATATTAAGTGTTACCAACTAATAGGTAGTCGATTATAGAACACAGGTTAATTATTTATCATTTTACTAATTATGTTTCTGATTATTGCATTACATGCTTAGACACATGAAGCAATTTCAGCATTTGGAAAGGATGCTACCAAGTCAATGGATATTCCTTTGCAAATTTCGAGGATGTTGGAATGACACACATCTAAAATTGAGCGCTAAAGCTGACCCATTTCAAAGACGATGGGTAGTTTTAGAGGTATCTGTAACAATCCAGTTGGCTATTTGGTGCGCTTGAGCGCCGTTTCCCTATATGATACTTTCGGTATGTGTGTTTGTTGTTTAGTGAGTTGTGAGTTTAGTTGAGTCAGCTTCGGGAAGGTTTGAGAGTGATTTGGAACACTTAGTCTTATTTTAAAAGTTTAAGTTACTAAAATTGACCAAGGTTTGACTTTTGAGGAGACGGTCTCAGATTGATATTTTAGTGGTTCCAGTAGGTTTGTATGGTGATTTTGGACTTCGGCATATGTTCGAATTCGTATTTGAAGGTTTCTAGAAGATATTGAGCCTATTTGGCGAAGGTTGGCAATTTGAAGGTTTGGAGAGTTCATAGGTTTGATTAGGAGTTGACTTTGATGTTATTGAATTCTGATTGTTGTTCCGATACATGGAATAGGTTCATTCTATTGTATATAACTTGTGTGCAAAGTTTGGTTGGAATCAGAAATGGATAAGTGTGATTTAGAGATGTTTGGCTAAGTTAGAAGTTAGTGATGGATTTTATTGTTGACTCTTGATTTTGATGTTAATTGTGATGATTTGAGCAATTGGATAAGTTTAGTTAAGGTATTAGGAATTGTTAGTGTAATTGAATGGGATCCTCGGGG
>ML350380.1:0-28295 GCA_005239505.1 Nicotiana paniculata | reverse complement strand
CCAATAGTGTTGTCTCAGATCCTGGTACATCTTCGCGGTACCCGGATGGATGGAATACCGTGAGCTATGGGCCTCATCAAGAATCAACTCCCGAAGCCCATCCACATTAGGCACACAGATCCTACCCTGCATCCTCATCACACCATCATCTCCTATAGTCACATCCCTAGCATCACCCCTCCGGACTCTATCCTGAAGAACCAAAAGGTGGGGATCATTATACTGGCGCTCTCTGATACGGTCATAAAGGGAAGATCGAGCAACCACACAAGCTAATACCCGACAAGGCTCAGAAAGATCCAAGCTCAAGAACTGACTGGCTAAGGACTGAACATCTAAGGCTAGAGGCCTCTCAGCTGCATGAAGGTATGCCAAACTCCCCAAACTCTCCGCCCGGTGACTCAAGGCGTCGGCCACCACATTGGCCTTCCCCAAGTGGTATATTATAGTGATGTCATAGTCCTTTAGCAACTCCAACCACCTACGCTGGTGCAAATTTAGATCCTTCTGCCTGAATATGTGCTGCAAACTCCGGTGATCCATGAATATCTCATAAGGAACACCATATAAATAATAACGTCATATCTTCAGGGAGTGAACAATCGCTGCCAACTCGAGATCATGAACAGGGTAGTTTTTCTCATGGACCTTCAACTGTCTGGACGCGTAGGAAATCACCCTACCGTTCTGCATCAACACCTCTCCCAAGCCAATCCTCGAAGCATCACAATAAAATGTATAGGATCCGGAACCGGTAGGCAAAACCAACATAGGAGATGTAGTCAGGGCTGTCTTGAGCTTCTAAAAGCTCTCCTTACACTCCTCAGTCCATATAAAATATGCACCCTTCTGGGTCAGTCTGGTCATAGGCGCTGAAATGGATGAAAATCCCTCCACAAAACGGCGATAATATCCAGCCAAATCGAGGAAACTGCGGATCTCAGTAGCTGAGGACGGTCTGGGCCAACTTTGTACCGCCTCTACCTTCTTCGGATCTACCTTGATCCTATCCGAAGACACCACGTGACCTAAGAATGCGACAGAATCAAGCCAAAATTCACACTTAGAAAACTTGGCATACAACTTCTTCTCCCTCAATGTTTGAAGCACGGTCCTCAAGTGCTGCTCATGGTCCTCATGGGACCTAGAATATACTAGAATGTCATCAATGAACACAATGATGAAAGTCTTAAGATAAGGCCTAAATATGTTGTGCATCAGGTGCTTGAAGGCTACCGGGGCATTGGTCAGCCCAAATGACATAACAAGGAACTCATAGTGGCCATATCTGGTCGTGAAGGCAGTCTTCGGGATATCCGGTTCCCCAATATTCAACAGATGATAACCAGAACGTAGATCAATCTTGGAGAACACCCTAACACCCTGTAATTGGTCAAATAGATCATCAATGCGAGGTAATGGGTACATGTTCTTCACTATCACCTTATTCAGCTGCTGGTAGTCAATACACATACGCATCCATCCATCCTTTTTCTTCACAAATAATACCGGAGCGCCCCAAGGTGATACACTGGGCCTGATGAATCCCTTCTCAGGCAACTCATGTAAATGTTCCTTCAACTCCTTCAACTCACGAGGAGCCATGCGATAAGGAGGAATGGAAATGGGTTGAGTGTCCGGCAACAAGTCAATGCCGAAATCAATGTCTCTATCGGGTGGCATATCTGGAAGATCAGCTGAAAATACGTCAGGGTAGCCCCTGACAACTGGAACTGAATCAACTGTAGGGGTCTTAGTACTAACATCTCTCACATAAGCCACATATGCATCACACCCCTTTTCAACCATCCGCTGAGCCTTAAGAAAAGAAATGACTCGGTGGGGAGTATACTCTAAGGAACCTCTCCACTCTAACCTCGAAAATCCCGGTATGGCCAGTGTCACGGTCTTGGCATGACAATCAAGGATAGCATAATAGGGAGATAGTCAGTCCATACCCAATATAACATCAAAATCTACCATACTGAGTAGTAGTAAATCAGCTCTGGTCTCAAAACCACTGATAACAATCAAACATGACCGATATACGCGGTCCACAACAAGAGAATCTCCCACCGGAGTAGAAACATAAACAGGGGAACTCAAATAATCCCGTGTTATCCCCAGATGTGTAGCAAAATAGGAAGACACATATGAATATGTAGAGCCTGGGTCAAATAATACTGATGCATCCCTATGACAAACGGGAACAATACCTGTAATGACTGAATCTGAAGCAATGGCCTCGGACCGGGCCGGAAAAGCATAGTACCTGGCCTGACCTTCCCTCTCTAGGGCGACCTCCTCGACCTCCACCTCGAGCTTCCTGAGGTTGTGGGGTAGTAGCTGGGGGTGGGAGAATAGCTGGAGGACTTGGTGGAAGACGTGGAGCCTGATAAATCTAAGGGGTGCACCCTGATAAGTCTGAGGTGGTGCTCCCCTCCTCGCTATGGGGAAATCTCTGATCATATTATGAGGTTCACCACACTCAAAACAACCCCTCGGAGGACGTGGCAGCCGCTGCTGACTTTAAACTGGCCTGCTGGGTTGGCCAGTGATAGCACCTCGAGCAGGAGGCACCTAAGATACTGGTGGTGCATAATAAGGCTCCTGAGGTCTAGGAGGAGCTAGAATACCAGTGGCTGCTGGGAGAGCTGAATGAATAGGGTGGCTCACAAAACACCTACCATAACGTGTTGCTGGTGCACGGGCTCCTAAAAAATGGCCAGTCTCTCGAGACCTCTTGGCCTCTCTCTCCTCCCTGTCCCAGGCTAACATAGTCTCAATCTCCGGGCAATACTCACGGCCTACTGGTAAGTAATATCGGTCTCCAGCTCTCTGGCCATGCTGGTCCGAATACTGGGGTGGAGTCCCTTAATAAAGCGCTGAACCCTCTCTTTAACAGTGACAACCAAAGCTGGTGCATGGTGAGCCAAATCGCTGAAACGAACTGCATACTCTGACACAGTCATGGCACCCTGGCGTAGCTGCTCAAACTCCGCACGCCAAGCATCCCTGAAGCTTGGAGGGACAAACTCAAGTAAGAACATCTTGGAAAACTGAGCCCAAGTAAGTGAAGCTGCCTCGTCCGGGCTACTAAGCTCAAAAGCACGCTACCACTGATAAGTTTCTCCCCTCAGCTGGAAATCAGTGAAAGAAACCCCACTCACCTCCACAATACCCATAGTGCGGAGAATGCGATGACACCCCTCAAGAAAACCCAGGGCGTCATCCGAAGCTAGTCCACTGAACTCAGGTGGGTGGTACTTCTTGTACCTCTCAAGTCGGAGTTGCTCTGCCTCAGGAGCAGCTATCCTAGTCTCATGTTGAGCTGGAGTTGCTGGGGGCATAGGAATATACTCTGGAACCTACCCAATATGAACTCTCTACTCAGGAGTACGGGTTGCGGGAGTCTGTGTTCCTCCTCCGGCCTGGGATGTAGCTGGAGCTATCGGGAGTAGACCCACCTGAGACAGAGTACTGAAGGCACTCAAGAACTAGGACAATGTCTCCTGGAGGTCTGGAGTAACAGTAGGGACCTCATGTGCCCCTCCGACTGTAGTCGCTGGGGGCTCATCTGCCTCTGCTCTAGCCGGTGCTCGGGCTGCACCGCATGCTCGTCCCCTGCCCCGCCCCTGCCTCTGGTGGATCTGACTAGGGGCTCGGGTGCCTGGTCATCAGTACGTCCGGTACGGGTACGAACCATCTGCAAGCAATAATAGAATAAAGTTTAAGAATTTGACGACAACAACTAGCACGATAAGGAATTCCAAAGAATTTGATTGTTCTTAACAGTTACATAGCCCCTCGAAGATAGATACGGGCGTCTCCGCACCGATCCGGGAGACTCTAATAAACCGGCTTATGAGTTGTGACTCCTATGAACCTAGACGCTCTGATACCAACTTTTCACGACCCAATTTACCCTCCAAAAGGTATAGTGACGGCACCTAGTCTCTATGAATAGGTAAGCCTAAAATTTGCAGAAAATGACAGAATCAATAAAATAAAGACAGAAAAGAACTCAAGTAGGTATAATGTAGCTGCTCAGCATATATATTTTTACTTCCCAAAACCCGGAATGTCACCATAGTCACAAGTTCTGTACTAAATGTAGCTCTATACAATGAAATAGTGGAAAAATACACAAGTCTTCTATGCCTATACTAGAGTAGAAGGGGACTCATGGGATTCTACGGACGCGGCAGAATTACCTCGCGGTCTCCTGGTTGCTGCTAGAACGACTCCTAGCAACAATACCGGGTGCTGGTACCTGGATCTGCACATGGGGAAAACATGAACAGGAAAGGGCGTGAGTACCCACATTCGGTACTCCGTACGTGCCAAGCCTAACCCCAGTCAAGTAGTGACGAGGTCAGGTTGAGGCCCTGCTGAGTTTGTAAAACAAGTCAATATATATAATTTAAAATAGTGAAATATAGCTAAGCAATGATAAGTAGGATTTAACGAAAACGGTAAGATTTAATAACAGAAAGAGAGCTCTCGGCTC
Source organism: Nicotiana paniculata (assembly GCA_005239505.1). Classification (NCBI taxonomy): domain Eukaryota; kingdom Viridiplantae; phylum Streptophyta; class Magnoliopsida; order Solanales; family Solanaceae; genus Nicotiana; species Nicotiana paniculata. Next base: position 23,785 of record ML350380.1, on the reverse strand, counting down.
AGCACAGCATATATCTCAACAGTAAATGTGCAATGCAGTACACGGGGAAAGCTCCCGGATCTCAGTCAGTAGTCCCAATTTAAATATGCTATGCAGTACAGGGGAAAGCTCCCGGATCTCTGTCCGTAGTCCCAAGATAAATATGCATTTCAGTACAGAGGGAAAGCTCCCGGATCTCGGCCCGTAGTCCCAATTTAAATATGAAATGCAGTACAGGGGGAAAGCTCCCGGATCTCGGTCTGTAGTCTCAATTTAAATATGCAAAGCAGAAGTAAGTCAATTATGGCTTAATTAAACAGTCCAGGAAAACAACAGGCAGGAATAGAGTAAAGCAACCTAAGCATGATGTGACTAGTACCAAATAAGATGAAATCAAGTCAGAACAGGTAGGCATGCTTACTCTTAAGCTATCTACTCAATTAAGATAGAAATAGTAATATATGAATGAAAATGAGCGATTTCATAGGAGTAAAAATAGTATTTTAGCAACAATGACCCGTGTACGCACTCGTCACCTCACGGACATGGTATCCATGTAACAAAATCAATATAAAAATGCCTAAGGGAAAGCCCCCAAACACAGAATTAGGCAAGCCACTTAGCTTGATCGCGCTAATCAACTCAATACCACGCTCTTGCCACGAATATCTGACTCCGAGTGGTCCAAATCTATTCAAATCGATTGCATGGTGTAAATATCACTTCAAGGGAACAAAATAGCTAATTATTTTTAAGCTAATACGCGAAATTAGGAAATTCTCCCAAAAAGTCCCCCGAGCCCACGCCTCAAAATCGGGTAAAATTTATATTTTCCGAACACCCATTCGCTCATGAACCCACTCGAACAAAAATCAACAAAATCCGACATCTAAATCTCCCTAAATCCTCATATTTCTACTTGGGAAAATTTCATCCCATTTCCATAGTTTTTCATCTAATTTCATTGATTAGATTTAGGAAAATGATAGAGATTTACCGATATACAAAGGGATTAAGGTTAGAAAACATTACCTATGATTCTCTTCTTCAAATCCCACTGAAAATCGCCAAGTTCCGAGCTCACAATCGATTTTGAAATTATGAAATTCAAACCCTCGGATTTTTGGTATAAACTACCCAGACATTTTGCACTTGCGACACTGGGATTGCACCTGCGGTGCCGCACCTGCGGAAACCCAATCGCAGGTGCGGAAATTCATTAAGTGGCCTTGGGTCGCACCTGTGGCACCCCTTTCGCACATGCGTGTCAGAACCTGCGGAAATACCATCGCAGGTGCAGAAATTCATTTAATGGCCTGGGGTCGCACCTACGGCACCCCATTCACACCTGCGTGTCCTCACCTGCGGAAATACCATCGCAGGTGCGAGACACCAGAACCAGAATGGTTCAGCTGTTTCTCAACTTCTCAAACTCACCCGTTGGGCATCCGAAACAACCCCGAGGCCCCTGGGACCTCAACCAAACCTACCGACTGACCGTAGTACCTTGTTCAAACTTGGTCGAGCCTTAAAACACATCTCATAACATCAAAATCATCAATTATGCATAGATTGAAGCCTAAGAACTCAGGAAATTTCTAGAATTCACATCCGATGTCGAAACACGTCTAAACTCATCCGAATGATTTTTCACACTGGTCATAATGACCTGCTGTCGCTTTCAAAATTCCATTCCGAGTCCGATATCAAAATTTCACCTATCGGCCGAAATCGCCGAAATTCTAACTTTCGCCAATTCAAGCCTAAATCCACAACCGACCTCGGAAACACATTCCGAACACGCTCCTAACACGAAAATCACCCAACGGAGCTAACGAAGTCGACGGAATTCCATTCTGGATCCGTCTTCACACAGCTCTAGCTACGGTCAGATTTCTAAAGCTAAATTCCACATTTATGGACTATGTGTCCAAAATCACCCTGGATTTCATCACTCAACGCTCCGACAAGTTTCAATAACATAAATAGACATGAGGGGAGCGGTTAATAAGGGATTGATTGGGGAGCAAATTCTTAAAACGACCGACCGGGCGTGTAGCCGAGAAGCCCTTGTGTAAAAATTCTGAAAACCTCCTTCTATCTCACCTCGATTTGCGTACGCAGCTCGGGCGTGTAGTCGGGAAGCCCTTATGTGAAAATTAATAAAAATGATAATTTTTGTATTAGAAATTTGAATAAAGTTGACTTCAGTCCACGTTTTTTATAAACGGACCCAGGCCCATGATTTGACGGTCCCAGAGGGTCCGTAGGAAAATATAGGACTTGGGCGTATGCCCGGAATTGAATTCCGAGGTTCCAAGTCCGAGAAATGAATTTTTAAAGAAAATTATTTTTTGAAAAATTTAAAGGTTTTTGGAAATGAAATGTTAAGTGAAATCTGTGGTATCGGGCCCATATATTGGTTTCGTATCTCAAAACAGGTTCAATATATTTTATATGTATTATCTGTGAAGTTTGGAAATAAACAGACTTCGTTTGGCGTGATTCGGACCTTAATCCAAAATTTGAAGTTTATGAAGTTTTTGAGAATTTCTATAGATTTTGAGGTTTAATTCGATGTTTATGATGTTATTTGGGTGGTTTAATTACTTGAATAAGTCCGTAGGATGTTTATGAAGTTGTGTGTGTATTTGACTTTGAGCCCTGAGGGCTCGGGTGAGTTCCGAGTAAGTGTCGTAGTGCAAAACTTGGTAAAAATATGGTGTTTTATTGCTGTTGCTGGTGTCCAGGTAAATGCCCTATGCGAACGCACTCAAGGGAGTGCGAACGCACAGGGTAGTGTGGGTTCTGGGGGACTGGGTAAACTTTACTCTATGCGAACGCAACCCCAAGGGTGTGAACGCGGACCTATAGGGAGAAGACCCTATGCAAACGCATCAACTAGTCGTGAACGCACAGGGTCAAAAGGTCTGGGGGACTGGGTGGTGCGAATACTTGTGCAAACGCACCAGTTAGGGCGCGATTGCGGAAGGAAAGCTAGGATAGCCTGTGCGAACACACTACACGTGCCGCGATCGCAATGAGTAAGATCGCCCAGTTATTTCTAAGTCTAAAAACAAAACCATTTCGGGATTTCTACTAAAATTCATAAACCCTCTTCTTCTCCAAATCCCATAGACGATTTTTGAAGATCTTCTTTACCATAATCTTTTAGGCAATTAATATTTAACTCGTTTCCTTCCATTTTCATTAACATCTATTAGATTCTAGGCCTAAAAACATGAAATCAAAGGTAGAAATTAGGATTTTTGGGTAGAGTTAGGGCTTTTTGAATATTTGGGAATTTGACCTTGTTTTGGGGTCGAATTTCAAAATAAATTATATATTCGATCTCGTGAGTGAATGGGTGATCGGGTTTTGGTCCGAACCTCGTGTTTCGACCAAGCGGGCCCGGGGTCGATTTTTGGAAATTTTGGAAGAATGTTGGAAAATCTATAATTAGGCATTTAAATTGAATTGTTTAGCATTTATTGATGTTATTAAGTCGATTATGTATAGATACGATTGATTTCGAGTCGAGTTCGTAAGGAAAGCGGTGCTAGAGGCTTGATTTGGATTCTTGGAGTCGAGGTAAGTATCTTGTCTAACCTTGTGTGGGGGAACTACCCCTTAGGATTGAGTCTTCTATGTTGATTATAGTCCGCGTACACGAGGTGAAGAGTGTGTACTCGAACTTGTTTGCAAATAGATTTTCCTTTAGGGATTTTGGGTCCTTATGCTCTCCGTATATGAATTGAACTTGTTATATCTGAATTTTCGACTTCTAGTCTCTACTCTTCCTGTTCAAATTAGAAGTATTTTCCTAACATTCCTTGTTTTTTATAAGATCTTATTTGACTTAAATGAATACTTTATTTTTTCTACCGTCATGCTATGTCTTCCTTCATACACTGTTTATGTGACTAGAACTAGTATAATCTCACTCTATAAATGTCTAACAAGAATTTGGAATATCTATATGTTGGTCAAGCATGCTCGCGAGTCGTACATTGTGACTTAAATGATTTTCCTCTTAAGCACTACTTGGGTTTAATTGATGACTGCCCGTGTTGATGGTATTCTTTGATGTTGCCTATTTACTGAGCATTCGTTCAAACTGAGTTTACTCGGTGAAGCTAATTGTCTAAGTGAGATTGGTTATAGTTGATTCCCTTGCCGGGATGATTTGGTTTCTTGGTTGTGAAATTGAATATATAGAATTGTTGCCATACTTGCCTTTTTTTCCCCTCGTTATGATGTTCTCTCTTTGTGCTTGGCATTCCTCTCAGTGGCTACTTCTTATGAGTGAGTTTTTACCACTTTTGTGATTTAAGTCTTTGTATTGATTTGCTCATGCACTTTGTATTCGGCCTTGTTTCTTTTCGCGCCGGTTGTGGCAATATACGTTGTTTCTGTCGCATTCTGGTTGTTTTCCTCAGTGACTGCATTGCATATTTAAATTGGGACTACGAACAGAGATCCGAGAGCTTTCCCCCTGTACTGCATCACATATTTAAATTGGACTACGGACAGAGATCTGGGAGCTTTCCCCTTGTACTGCATAAATTGGGACTACGGACAGAGATACGGGAGTTTTCCCCCTGTACTGCATCGCATATTTAAATTGGGACTACGGACAGAGATACGGGAGTTTTCCCCCTGTACTGCATCGCATATTTAAATTGGGACTACGGACAGAGATCTGGGAGCTTTCCCCCTGTACTGCATTGCATGACAAATTTTGAGTTGCGGACTGAGCTCTGATAGTTTTATGATTGAGGAGAATTGGATCGAAAGATATATATATATATATATATATTGAAAATTATATTTGAAAAGCATTTGTCTTGCAGAATAATGATATTTGAAAGAGCAGTACTTGGAAAAATATATTTTGAACATCACGTATTTTGATGTTATTTGAAAGAACAGTACTTGGAAAAATATATTTTGAACATCACGTATTTTGATGTTATTTGAAAGAGCAGTATTTGGAAAAATATATTTTGAACATCATGTATTTTGATGTTATTTGAAAGAGTAGTACTTGCGAAAATATATTTTGAACATCACGTATTTTGATGATATTTGAAAGAGAGGTATTTGGGAAAGCATATTTGGATACCACGTATTTTGAAGAGACTATGTTGTTAAGATTTCTCTTATTAAAAATATATAAATACGCATTCCGAGAAAGTATGTTTCAAAGAAGAAATTTCTCGATTTCGAAATGATTATATCTTTAAAGCTTTCAAAATAAACCCACGATTTAAAGGTGTTCACTTGAAAGTTGACCAGTTTTATTGAGGTTATGTCTAAGACCTGACGTAGATAAACTGATGCAGTGCTGAGTTGCTAGTGTTTTTATTGGGTTGTGATTCCCGCCATTTGGATTGCATTATTTCCATTCTCTTTGTGTATTTCTATTATGCAGTCCGTTGATCGTAATTATTGAATTTTCTGTCGTATTATTCGATCGTATCGTTATTTATATTGAAAAAATCTTTAGATAGATATTATATTTCGGTCTTGTATGCATTTATGCCTTTCTACTTATTAGACTGGTGGTGTCTTGACTAGTCCTCGTCACTATTTCACTGAGGTTAGTCTTGATACTTACTCGGCACCGTTGTGGTGTGCTCATACTACACTTCTGCACATTTTTGTGTGCAGCTTCAGGCTATTGTTGTTGGTAGTTGCGCAGATCGTTGCTGAGGAGACTCAAGGTAACCTGTTGCTGCGTCCGCAAGCTTCGGAGTCACCTCCCTGTTTTATTTCTATTCAACTGTACTTACTTATTCCTAGACAGTTGATTTGGATTTGATAGAAAGATTTCGTAGAGCTTGTGACTTGTATTTACCGGGGTTTGAAAAATTGTAAACTCTGTCAAGAATTCAATTTCGAAAATTTTAAAATTCCTTTATTATTTTTATTGTTCAGTGGAAATGTTAGGCTTACCTAGTTTCTAAGACTAGGTGTCATCATGATACCCCATGGAGGAAAATTTTGATCGTGACAACTAGCTATAGAAAATAATTTTAAAAAAATTATTTATTTATAATAAATAAGATATAAAGCTTTGCTATAAGAGGTAAATTTTTTATAATTAATTTTATTATATTAGCCGACTAATACAAATCAAATTATATTACGAATTTAATTTTAATAAAATTTATATACCTACCTACTCAACTTGAGTTTTGAAAGCAATATTGGACAAGAGTCTTTGCGGCAGTTTCTGAATTCTCAAAGTTTAAACCAATAGGTCCATAAAGGTGGCACCAAAAGGCCAAGTGTACTTGCATCTTTTTTTTCTTCAAAATTCTATGACGTGAAGGGTCACTAGACTATAAGTTTTGGTATTCTTCATATTTCACTTCTCGAAATATGAAAAAGAATTTCTTTGATTTTCTTTTATTATTCTATGAAAATTTAAAATTATTTTGTTATGATGTTCTTTTCTCTCGAGAGAAAATTTTGAAGCTTATAATACTACTCCATTCGTTTCAAATTAGATGAGATATTTTCCTTTTTAATCTGTTTCAAAATAAATGACACATTTCTAAATTTAAAAATAATTTAACTTTAAACTCTTCACTTTTCTCATTTTACCCTTAATGAGAAGTTTTTATAACCACACAAATATTATAGTCCTACAAAGATTTTTCCCCTTAAGCTTTTAATACCAAAATTTTAAAAGTTTTCTTCTTTTTTTCTTAAATTTTGTGTCGAGTCAAACTATCTAAATTGAAATAGAGGGAGTAGTTTTTTTCTAGGCATAATGGCTTCCTGGCCACTTAAACCTATATGGCTTTTAAAAGTCGATACATGAACTTGCACATTTCCCATTTGAACAGTCCAACTTGATGCAATGGATACTAATAAACACATTTGACCGTTGATTATGCGTATGTGGAAGCAGCGCAACTGACATGGCTAAATTGTGTGCAAATCACGCTGCAAAGGCGCGTGAAATATATTGTTTTTATTAAAAAAAATATGAGAATAAAAAAATATATAAATGAGACCAAAAAAAAAAAGACATTTCTCTTTCCCCTTCTCTTTTCCCCTCCCTCCCACCTCTGTATGTAATTGTCACATACATAATTAAGATATCCTCATACCCTCGATCGATTTCAGTCACATACTCTCTTTTCTTTCACGTTCGCTCTAGGGTTCTGATGATAGGCTATAATTGCGTATTTCAGTCGCTTATTACACTCTAATTTACTGCACTTTAATTGAGTTTGAGTTTTAATCGCTAGTGTTTTGCATTAATTGTGTGTTTTATGCATTGTAGAAGTGATTCCGAGCTATATAGATATTATGGAATGAATTCAAGTGATTTGGAGCTTTGAATCCTGAGTGAAAGCCCAAGAAATTAAGCCGGGATCGTGTTCGGGGATCAAATTTGATAGTTAAGAACGAACGAAGAATCGAGTAGGCATATTGCGCACTGTCTAGTAAAATAGACATAACTTTTTTATCCGAACTCCATTTGGGCTATACAATATATGGTTGGAAGTCTAACTCAAAGGGATACAACTTTCATGTTTTACGTTTTTCCAAATTTCCAACGGAACAGGGTTTAAAACGCAGTCAAATCTGCGACGGAGGATCTGGACGCGAATTTGAGGCAGAACACTAGGTAAAGTCCGCGTCCGACCGCAGTTGAGTCCGGGATCGCGAACGTACTGACCTGAAAAATTATATTTTTTTGCTTAGGAGAAGGTATAATTATTTGGTCCCGACCCTACTTGGTATATATACATAGAAAAATGTTATTTTGTGACTTTTGACACAGATTCGACCTAAGGAGGCAGAGTCACAATAGGAGCAAGGCGAGGAATTCTTCTACGAGTTTTTCCTTCCTCTTCCTATTTTTCATTGTTGGTTATGACTTTTAGTATTGTAGTTTTACATACTATGATGAGTAGCTAATTTGTTATCTAGGGTTTTGATGGAACCTTTTGTAGGATAAATTCTTGTTATGTTTTTATATAATTGAGCCGTTGGATTTCTCTACTTGTTCAACTACGTGTTTATTGTTGTTGATTGAATGTGCTTATTTATTATGTGTTGCTTGAGAAAAGATATATATTTAGGTGGTTGTTGAATAACGTCACTCCTAGTGTATGTGAGAAATCAATACAACGGGTTTAAAGGTAGGTTTAAAAACAACAAAGCGTTGACGTGGTCATAGTGAGCGGTTAGATAAAGCCAACTAGTGTAGTTCGAGAGAATATGCCTAGTAAATTGTTGTAGTTGCTCGAGAGAGAATTACGGCACCTAAAGTGCTCATGATCAGTAGAGAATACATAGGCGAAATTGTATGAAACATAGCGGAAGGATTCCAACATTCGGCAAATCATAACTCTAGACCTCCTAAATTTAATCTCCAACCCTTAGTATCTTTAGTTGTTAATTTACTACTTTAGTTTCTTAGTTAATTAGTTAGATATAAGAATTTTAATCTTTATAACTTAGAAATTTATTCGAGCTTGTCTTCTTAGTAATATTGAATAATTATGGCGAAACCTTAGTTCTCTGTGAGATTTGACTCCGGACTTTTAGTTATATTTGCAGCGACCGCTTATCCTTTTTAGAACTAGAGTTGGACGTGAGCAGGTTCCCCAACTTCTATCTCTTTATTTTAGCTTTCTTACTGTAATTCGTTTTGATCCAACTTCAATTCAATGCAATCAAGCTGAATAATACTTCAAATTTTTATATCATTTGCTCTCTATATACTAGCACTTTTTATTTAGGTTTGGGAAGTGAAAAAAAGTAAAGAAGAAAGAGGGTGGTGGGTGATTGCAAATACCGGAGGAGGACTTGTTAGAAGTTAAGTTTCGGTTGTTCAATGGATCAGACGTGGATCCTAGATATTTGGTATGGGTCAATGACTTGTTAACGAGTTTTTTCTTAGGGTTTTGGTTGATTTAAAAGTTGATTAATAAGACTTGACTGATAAAAAGTGAAGTAAAGAAAGGAGTTTACCGGAGAGGTAGTCGACAGTGACAAAGATGGTGGTGAGACGGAGGTTATCGAGGGTGTAGAAATTGGCAACGGTCTTAGTAAGAGGTGCGTTTCGATCTATAACTGGTTATTCCGGCTTTGTCGATGCTGTTATCTCTTTGTTCATCTTCCCTATTAGCCGCTGCTCTTTTGGCCAGTCGCCGGCGACAGGATACTGAGATGGTTTTATCGAAAAATACAAGTGTCAGCAGTTGTATATGTTCATCTTTGCTATAATTGCGGGTGACTAATTAAATTCCTAGATAACCTTGAGTATACAAGTGTCAACAAAATGTGAATAAATGGATGATGTAGCTATACAAAATATTAAATTAAATTTATGTCAATAACAGTTAAATAATATGCATCATTATAAATATTTATTAGTAGCTATTTTTTCAAGTAAAGCTATTTAAATAGAAAACCCAAGAGTTCATATATCAATTTTACAAACTGATTCAAGTTTAAGGAGCAAGAAAGTTATTTCGGTCTTTTATCTATTTCACAAAATTTTCCAAATCATGTTAGGTACCGTGTTTGACGCGAGCTCCACTGGGTCCCATATTCCCATCCTTGAATCACAGCGAAAAAAAAAAATCTGCAAAACACACCAAAGAATTCTCTTCTCCTTCACTTGCACAACTCCTCCACGCACAGAATTCTCCTAATTTTCTCACACAGTTTAAATCGAATCGTATCAAAGACGTAACTGCGCTGATCAAACTCATGGATTCTCTCTCATCAGTTCCTCCGTCGATCGTTCTTCCTCCTGGAAAGCTTCTCCGCCACCACCACCATCAGCGGCGAATCTCCGCTCTTTCTTCTCACGTCAAGCCAAAATCGCCGTTTCCTCAATTCCGGATACCTAGAAGTTGTAATAGAATGAGGTCTATGGCTGTTTGTTGCAAATTCAGTAGCGGAGGAGACAAAGAAGAAGAGGAAAGTTCGAGAAGAGATGAGGAAGTGGAGAGAGCGCTTCGTATGGATGGGACTATTCCGGGAACTCCTAACGAGTTTGTAGAGCAGGTCTCATCACGTGCCTATGACATGCGTAGACATCTTCAACAGAGTTTCGATAGCAGCAGCTATGACGGTAAACCTCATTTCTCTCGTCTATTTCAGTTTCTCTTACTGTTTACTTTTCGTTTGACTTATTTCTTACCCCCTTCCTCCCAATTTAGTTGTATCAGGTTTAAGAAAGAATGAATTTTAAAACTTGTAGCCATAAAAATTTTTGTGGCTATAAATCATAAAATTAATTGTTAAATTAGAAGTTTAAGTTAGATTTTTATTTTTTTTAAATATAGAACGGAAAAGGTCCGAATATGCCCTTGAACTATGCGAAATTGAGCTTGAGCGGATTTGCGCGCCGTTAATACTTTGGCACAAACATGTCATTATTGTCCCGTACTTGCTTCAAATATGCTATTATTTTAAACGGCCCCATATGTAGGGCATATTTGGTCCCACACACATACTTTGAGGGTATATTTGGTCTCACGCGCATACTTTGAGGTTATTTTTGACCCATTAAAGTTCTTAAACTTTTATGTGATTGAGTTATCTTGTTTGGTTCATGACATTATAATGGATAATAAAATCCTCCTCTCAAATCGATTGATTTTCTTAACTAAATTTTAAATACAAACAAAGAAAAATCAAAGTATTCAAAAGCTAAACCATTTGTTGGAACACCTATATCAATAAATGTCTTCGCGACCTCCTATGCCTCAAAATACCACTAAATAGCCACTCTCGGCATCACAACAACAAAAACTAGTACAATAAACAAGTCTAGCCACCATAGGCAATAAATGAATCAACTGCATTAATTAAATGTGCCGAATTTACTTAATAGCAAAAAATAAGTTACTTAATCGCTCCTTACAAACAAAACATTATAGTTTCCAACAGTGAAAGGCTGCCCCTGTCGGCGGGAAGTGCTGACCTTTCTTCCCACCTTTGAGCGAAGCAAACTTTGCTTAGGAACAACGAGAAGCATGGTGTAGGAACAACGAGAAGTAGTACAAAAACCTAAACCATTTGTTGGAAGAGAAATCTCTCAAATTGGCCGGCCACTATGTATGTTTCTCTTCTAATAATTGGTTTAGATTTTCTATATTTTGCTTCTCTTTGTTGGTATTTAAGATTTATAGAAGGAAAGCAATTGATTTGAGATGGAATTTATCATTACAAACTTCCATTATGAACTAAACAAGATTACTCAAAACATAAAAGCTTAAGAACTTTAACGGGTCAAATTTTCCCTCAAAGTATGTGCATGGGACCAAATATGCCTTCCAATATGGGGCCGTTTAAAATAAGGGTATATTTGGAGCAAGTAATGGACGGTAGGGGCATGTTTGTGTCAGAGTATTAACGACAGGCAAATTCGCTCGAATTTCGCATAGTTTAAGGGTATATTTGGACCTTTTCCGAGTACAGAAAGGTATTAATTTTTTTTTAGCAGAAAAGTATCACATAAAATGGGACAGAAGTAGTATATTAGAAGTAGCTGCAAAAAATATTAAAATAGGGGTTGAAAAGTGTAAACATTTGAATAAGTTAACAAAATTTAAATAATTAAAGTTTTGAAAGTTATATACAAGAATGCTCTCAAGCAGTTGGAGTTAATTTTTCACCAACTCATATGGAATACCGAATTAGTTTTCACATAATTGGTCACTTGAGTCTAGTAAAGGAGCCAGGAATTCATACAAGGGGATTAAGAAAAATATTAGAATGTCAAAATTAGGATTTGAACTTATGATCTAATTTTTCAACACCTTTTGTCACTACACTTATGTCAAGGGGATTTAACAGTTTATATATAACTCTAGAAAATTGATTTTTACCTATGTTGCACGCACTCTTCAACAAAATCACCGGGTGTGTATTGGATCATCCAAAAGTGCAGCAATACTTTTGAGGATCCGAGCAACATAGGTTTCTATGCATTTGTGCAGTATAATTTTGGGGTGAAGGGGATTCAGTTGAACCCCCTTGCCTCCACTTAGCTCCACCACTACTTGAATTTGTGTCTACCTATCTCATCTCTTTTTCTACTTATACTTTCAGACTAGGTGAGGAGGCCAAGTCTTTAGGTTTGTTTAAGCAGGTTTGGACTAAAGTCGTTGCAAAAGAACACCTAACACAAAAACAAATGCCGCAAAACCCCTGTTTAACTTGAACATTTTAAACCTGAAAAGATGATAGCCTCCATGACCAGTGCTTCTGTGCTGGCGTATTTCCTAGTCTTTCTTCCACTTCCTAAATTGTTCCGAAATGAAATAAGTCAGAAAAATGAAACCAAGACGTGATTACATAGAGTACTGTAATCGAGATATAATAAAACCTTTTTTCTCTTTAAGCAAACACTGGTGCAATTTCTTTTGTAATTTGCCTTTGTGGTGCCTGAACTAAGTAGCTTTGTCAAAGTTGCAGACTTGCAGTTGCTATATTAGAAACGGGAGTAACTGCTAAAAAAATCACTGGATTATCATATCCTTTGTCCTTTCTACTTGTTTTATGATACAAAATGAGGTTAAGGTTCAAGAGAAGGAGACATTATTGACTTGCATTTATAAGGAATCTTAGGCTTTTGATGAAATATTCAACTTTTAATGCATTAAATATCTCTCTTTAGTGTAGAATAGTTGGATATTGACATGGCTTTGAATGACGAAAAGAGTATTCTTTTCTCCATTTTCTGATATGTCATATCCAGTGTTTATTATGATTAAGGCAAATTGCAATTGCGTAACATGTTTTGCAAAGTTTGACTGCATTAGTGGCGGATGTTTGTAAATTTATATCACCCAACTTTCTTATCCTGTTCTTGGAGGCTGTAGGATCAGGACAAAGTCTCTCTTTATGCGCAGTTCCCATCAGATAACAATAACATCGATATTCTTTTCTCCTTCTTGAATCCCATCCTATTCCACAATCAAACATGGAAATGATGATTTTGAGATCTCCTCATAATAGTAACTGTTGCTGCTATTTTCAGAAGAATTCAGCTGAACATAAAAGTAATAGTTGCATCTAATTTGTCTAGAAATAGAAGAACTAAGTAGCTATATTACAAACATATAAATGAAGACAGTATCTTCTTATACAAATAAAATTTCGCATTTTTTCATTCTTATAGAGTAAGGATAGTTAAAAACTGTAATGCATAACAATGAACAGAGAAATTTTGATCTCATTTCATAAACTGTGTTTTAGCTTCTTTAAAACACTTGTAATTATCCATATTGTACAAAACTTGAAAATAATGAAAAGTTCTGCTGAGATATAACCAAGCACCTTATACCTGATAAGATAATGAGGATGCAAGAAAGATAAGTCGGGTACACAAAAGTAATGACTCGCCAAAAAGGTAGTCTCAGTGAAAGGTTGTAAGTAACTGTAAAAAGAATACACTAGAATGATTACTTGCCTTTCTAGCATCTTTTAAACCATTTTTGTGCATTTTCCATAAGAAAAAACTCTAGCGCTATCAATTTTCTGATCTGCAATAAAGAATTTTATTTTTAGATTAACATATTATAAGGAAGCGTGCAGCAACCTCATCATATATTCCTATGAAGAATTATTTGTTAATTATTTTTATTTACACTAGATTATTATACTTCAAGATTACTATATATTAGTTAAACATTACTCTCCCTTAAAAAAACTTTATTCAGCAAACTTTTTTTGCATAGAAATGATAAATCTTTTCTGTTCGTAATTTTTCATTATGATTGCACTTGTATATGAAGTAGTTTATTAGAAGTGCATCAAACATTCAATAGAATCTCTACCTTAAAGACGTACTTGTGGGTTTTCCAGGGCCGACTGTATGCTAATATGTTTAGTGATTTCAGGAGGCTTTATCTATACTAGCTAATAGACCTACTATGTGCGGAACACATAATGTTGGTCATAGAGTAGAAAACCCATATAAGTAAAAGCAACGTTATATTAGCAGCTAGGGCCTATATCAAAACCAAAGAACATAAAGGACATAAGCTAGTTGTAGTGTTTGCATTTTGAGCATTTCTCTTTCTAAGTTTCAAGAAGTCACTGCTTGTTGATCTTTTACTACAGTGCTGGAGGCTAACCCTTGGAGAGAAACACCTAAACCTGTATACGTGCTGACCCAGAGGGAGAATCAGTTGTGTACAATGAAGACCCGGAAAAACCAAAGGTCTGTTTCTTTTTTAGTTTAAGCTAGATTTTTAATTATCTTTTCTTAATTAGATTCTTTTCGTCATGCAGTGAGGTTGAAAGAGAGCTTGGGATGTTGTTCTCGAAAGGTGGAAAATGGAAAAACCGTGCAAAGCAGCCAGAAGCTGACACAAGATTTCAGATGCTTGTTGAGGATATCAGAGAGGGAGTACTTGTAAGTATTTGTGTTGATGCCTCTTTCAGTTTTCCATGACATGCTAAGTTTTCTTACATATTTTATAATATCTAGAGCATGGAAGATCTTGAAGCATCTGAAACCCTTCAGAAAAAGGTTTAAGTTAGTAATACATATTCTTAAAGCGAAGAAGAGTTGTCATACATTGAAGCCTATGTGTACAAAAAATTACATCCTTAAAGTATGATGCCTGAGACTATTCTCAAACATGAGCTGTACTAAGATTTTTTAGGAAAAAAAGTATTTGTCTGCGCATAGTGTTCAAGAAATGACATTTTAGTAGCGCTTAAAATTAGTTGATTGTTGGGTGATTAGACATCCTCTAACATCTGCTGACCTTTGATTGACTGTAAATAGTCCAGATGCAATTCCATGTATCACTTGGAGGATCAAAATTGATAGAGAGAGAAATTTAGGAAGGGAAAGAATAAAATTGAAAAGTTATGGTCTTAAGCATATTCGTGTCATTACGTGAGGTCTTGAATTTCACGTGTATGAAGTTGTTTGACAGTATGCCACATGAAATGATTTAGATATATTGTGGAAGCTACACTTTTACAGGTGTTGAGTGAAGTTGCAACAGCTGATCATTCTATTTCACTTCAGAAAAAATCAGTTCTATTTTTCAATTATTTATGTGTGTATCGTATATCTTCTTGTGAAAGGAGGAGTGTATAGATAATGTAACAACCTCTCAGAGGCTAAAGCTCTATATATGCTTGCAAATCTGATGACTAGAATGCCAATACTTGGCATCCCCTTAAACCTAAATAAAAAGGAAGGAAAAAAATGATGAAAATGGGAGGGGTCATAATTGGATGAGGGCTCTTTTATGAAAGAGCGCATTTTAGATTGTAATGGTATAAGGTTGGAGCACTGTGAGCTTTAGATGAAAATACTCTGTGCTTCTAATTTTCTAGATTGCAAGTACATTTCTCTTTCACTTTTCATAGTACCGAGCCTTTCTTACGTGCTATTGTTATTGTTTTTCATCTATTTTTTGGTACTTTTGATTCTGTTATTATTTTTATGCTTTCTGTTGTCGGTACTGATATATTGTCTTTTTCGCCTGCTTGAGCCGAGGGTCCATCGGAAACAGCCTCTCTACCCCTTGGGGTAGGGGTAAGGTCTCCGTACACTCTACCCTCCCCCGACCCCACTTGTGGGATTTTACTGGGTTGTTGTTGCTATTGTTGTTGTTGTTTGAAACTTTTGAAAGAGATGGAATGGAGTTTAATTTGTCAAAAGTGTTGGTCTGGTGATTGAATATGGAAAGAGGATAGTGTCATGTTGGTGGAATATGCATTTATTTATGTAGACGTGTTATTGCTTTCCACTTTCCCCAGGGCTCATTCCATCCCAATGGAGGGCAGCTCGTATATCGTTTATAGAATGCCTAGAATATTAAGTCCGCCTTTCCACAAAGCAAATCACTCCTTTGATTTATATCAGAAAGTGTTCAGTTCTTGTCCCTCTGATTGGTCTTTCATCAGAATCTTTATCCAGAATTTCTAGAATTTTTGGTTTTCCATCATCTTTCCAGGTTCAGTTCTCATTCTCCAGTAGCTTGACATGCCTGCCTAAATCAAAGGCTTAGTCATTTTGCAGCAGATAGATCTTGTTAGCTTTTCTATTTTATTGTTCTTTTAAATGTTTGAGAGCATGTCAGTGCCCTGTTTAGTGACAAGTTTATTGACAAATATTACGGGTAGATTGTGAAAGGCTCGTGTGACTAGAAGGGTGAATGTGCTAATCATTCATATTCTGATTTTCGTACATAGATAAAGTTGGTAATTCACCATTCTCGGTCTTTTGGCTAAGATCAAATGAAGTTAGGAACTAATATGTTAAACTCTTTGAAGGTATTTGAGGATGAAAATGAGGCTGCAAGATACTGTGACTTGCTTCAGGGAGGTGGTCAAGGCTGTGAAGGTGTGGCTGAGATCGAAGCTTCATCAGTAAGAAAAAAGCTACAAAGCTACTTTCAGGAGTGAGTTATTTTCTAGTCGTCCTAAATGCAATTTGACCCTTCTATAGGTATTTGATCTATGCCGGAAGATGAGGGCGCTTGCAGTTCTATTTCGTCGGGGCAGAACACCTCCTTTGCCTGAAAGCCTCAAGCTAAACTTAAGGGCACGCAAGCGCTCGCTCGAAGACCAAGAGAACTTAATGTGACGTTCCTGCGTTTGATTTAAGCCGAATACAGGTGATCTCAGTTGTCTAGTATGCAGAAACATATTGGACACAGTAATATAATTCTTCTCTGTGCAGCTATTTTAGTGTGTATAGCTCTGACATGTATATAATATATATATCACATAATTCTAATGATTAATGTATATAAAGGATTCTCAGCCGCATTCCCACTCAAATCATCAGTGCTAACTTTTACTAGTTCATATGAGATGTTACAAAATAACTGGAATAACAGGACAAAGAGTATATAGGTCCACTAGGAGCAGCTCATCAAATAGCCATTTTGTACTTTTGGGGTTGATGAATTGGCAGTCCAATTACCGGCCATCCTTGTTCGTAGTGGTTGGGAATTCTCTCCAAACTACTAGGTGAAGGGTTCAATACTGGTACAAATAATCTCAAAAAAGAATTGACAGTCCTATTGCTTCGTAAAAACCCGTATATAAGAATTGTTTGTCACTCGGATTGACAAAGAAGGCTTGGATTGGAGATTATTTTCTTAATCGAAACTACTACTTAAGCACATAGCGTACTTATTGATGGTAGTACTCTGTCTAGTTGCACCAAAGATAGGGCCTAGTGGTCATAAAGTGGAAGGAAAATCACGAGATCTCAAGTTCAAATTTCAGATAAAAAATATTATGTGATTTATTTTCATTTGTTTAAGTCTTGGTGGACAGAGTTATCTGGGAGGTAACAAGTATCCGAAGGAACATTAAGGTACGTGCAAGCTGATCCGGACACCACCCTCATTATATTACGACGAACGTGCTCGTCTTAGACTTGACTGTATCCTTTGGACCGGTCAAGCTCATTCGATGCTGATGCAAATGAGGAATGCCTCTATCAGAAAAATAAAAATAATTAGTAAAAACTTAAGAAGCTTAGCAAGCACGAAAGGCCTACTGCTAATGGGTTATGGTTGACTTGGATAATAACAAGCATATATTATTTAATTACCGGGAGAAACGAGAACTGCTAGAGCGTGATCCTGATTATTCGGAAGATTTTTCCTCCTAATTGACTTGACTTTTGCATGTTCTCGTATCATTTCAAGCAAATTGAAAGAGTCTTTAGATGGGAAATCGAAGATTCGTCATAAAATATTTGATTAATGCATTGCCATAAAAACGACAACTCGTTTTCTAATTTGGATAAGATCTAACCTAAGTATGGATATCATATGCAGCAGAGGATAATGAAATCAGTGGATAGGGTCGTCCACAAAGGAGGCCAAGCAGTGGAATCTATCTCTTCAAAAGAGTTGAACATCGTGAAGTCCACCCTTAGGATAAAGTAATTTTAAAATAATTTTGTGATGAATTAACGGATGAAGTGATGAACATGTAAAAGTATTAACTATTGGTAGAACTCGTCATTCTGAATATAATCATATCATGAACTATAACTACATATCAGTATTTTCTTTCGGATACTCCATTATGCAAACGAGTCAGAATATTTGACAACTCGAGTTTGATTCCTGCATCAAATAAAACACCCCAATTAAAGAATTAAAATAGCAACTTGCAAATCAAGTTTTAATTTTTAAAATCGACAGCACTAGATTTTTGTTTCCTCAACAATTCAAAAGCACTAGATGACTTGTTTCTATATTTGTTTAAGTTGCGGTAAGCATAATTTTGATGATATTTATGTTGGTAGAAGTCAGTAGTTACTTGATTGATTATTTTAAATGCATACAAGTTGATAAGATCATCATCATCAAAAAAATTAAAAGAACAAGAGTGGTGGGGTCTCTATTAGATTAATTATACTCTTTATCACCATGGAGTTTACGGATGGATTATTATAAGTAGCGGAAGCAATTTCAGTATCAAAATCACATATAATCTAGATAATTAGTATATATGGGGTTTAACAGGTTACCTCTTGAAGCATGAACATATCTATTCTATTACATGAGCCTTTAGTTTCATAACTTCTCAATGGAATCTCCACCACCCGCACATTCGTGATCCTCGAACGTTCAACGGTCTTCTATCGTTTTACCCAAATAATACCCGGAATTCGCAATTTCATGTAGGCGAAATTTCTAGGAAAATATGGCTGAAAATTTCGGCCACCGTGACTCTCACCTCTAGGTGGAAAACCGTATGTATTTATAGCACAAATTTAAGGGTTAAAACCTTTTTTCCAAAACCTGTCCGGTTTTCCTTTCCACCAGAAAAAGAATTTCTTTATTTTATTTAGGCACAACACGGACCATGGAATTTAATTAACAAGGCTTCTAATTGTGGAATTAATTTTTAATTTTCGAAATTAATATCCACCATAATTAGTTACGAATTATTCGACTAAAAATGCGTAATTGCACTCTTTATTCAATTTCGAAATTCATCCATTAAATATTATTTGACTCTCCATGTTAAGATTGAGATACTAATCAATTAAATTAAATTACTGATAATTTAATTTATTGATTATTTCTTTTAGACTTTCACTTAACTTATTTCGTGTCTCGGATACAAAATCCACCAGCCGGGTTAACACATGAAAACTTATAAGCTTTCATAAAGGTGTATCGTCAATCTCTAAACCGAGACATGCATTCCATCAACTAACTATTACTTCGTCAATGTACACTATTATTATCCAATTACCAGGCATATTGACCCACAAAAAATCTCGCCTATTAATAAATCAAAACAATAATAATAAACAACTAATAATAATTAGGCAAAACATAAAGATCCCATTAAACTTGTCCAAAAAACAGGTATGAACACTTAAACTAAACGGGTGTTCTGTTACNCCCCCCCCCCCCCCCCATATTTGTTCATATGAAATTAATGCTTCCCTGTTAGACCTAAACCAGCACCTAGTCTCTACGACTAGGTAAGCCTATTATTTCTTAAACGAAAGAGAAACATAAGGATAAAAGCTAACAGATGAAATAAATACGCAGAAACAGTGCCACTCGGCATGTACAGTGATCATCACTCCTCAAAACCCGTAATGTCGCCAGTCACAAGCTTCTAAGAGTCTCTACTACTCTATACATAAGTGTGAGAAGAAAAACAGAGGGAATTTCTATACAGGGGAGGGGGGAGGGGGTAGAAGGGGACTCCGAGGTCTACGGACGCGAGCAGAAGTACCTTGAAGTCTCCTAAAGCAGCAACCACACACTAGACCCGAGGTTGATAGCTCGTACCTGGATCTGCATACGAAAAACATGTGCAGGATAGGACATGAGTACACCACAATGGTACCCAGTAAGTGTCAAGCCTAACTTCGGCCAACCCTACTGGTAAAAACATAACGAAATAAGACGGAAATAAATATCGCAATAAAATAATTACAGAAATTCAACAGGAATAGAAATCAATGATAGTCTACAGCTCAGAACACAGTGATAGAAATAGGGGGATCTCCCGGGATACCGTCCTGTAATCCCAAAGTAAATATGCAGTATAGGGGGATCTCCCAGAATACGTCCGTAGTTCCAAAGTAAATATAATAGTCCCAAAATAAATATGCAGCTCAACCAATAAACACAACAGTTACGTCAATAAAATCTACAGTTTAGGCTAAGTTCAAACCAAGAAAACAAGAGTTTCACTAAACATGTTGCACAGAGTTCAAATACACAGTCAAACAAGTAGGCATGTTTTCCTAATCTAAACAAGGTAATTACATATACTACTGTAATTCAAACAAGGAAAAACAAGTTATGATTTAGTGAAAAACGGAGTTTTACAACAAATAGCCCATGTATGTACTCGTCACCTCACGTACATGGCGCTCATATATCAAACAGTACCAAATCCTAAGGGAAAGTTTCCCACACAAGATTAGGCAAGCCACTTACCTCGAACCAAACTCAAATCAATCTGAAACCACGCTCTTGCCACGAGTATCCAACTCCGAATGGCCCAAATCTAATCTAATCAATTACATAACGTAAATATATCTACTAGTAACTATTTTAGCTAATGAATTCGAAGTTAAGGCAAGAAAATAGGAAAACGCCCAAAAAACATTCCCAGTCTCACGACTCATAATCGGGTAAAAGTTACCAATTAAGAACACCCATTCACTCACGAGATCACTCGTACAAAAATCACTCAAATTCGATGTCTAAATTCCACTCAAAACTCAGAAATTCGATTGAGGAACTTTTCCCCCATTTTTCCAACTTTTCAATTCAAATCCGAAATTAAATGGAGAAAATAACTATAGATTAATGAAATACAACCAAAAAAAGTTAGGAATCGTTACCCCAAAGTTTTCTCTGAAAATCCCTCAAGAAATCCCCTTCTCCCAAGCTCAAAAATCAAATTTGTGTGAAATGAACAATACCCTCGATTCTTCCCCTTTTCTGCCCAGCGATCTTCGCACCTGCGGGCCATGGGTCGCACCTACAACGCCGGAAAATCCCTCACAGGTACGGAAATCACTAAAGGGGGTTGGATCCGCATCTGCGGCAAGGGGTCGCACCTGCGCGTGCACACCTGCGGTCTTCATCCGCCCCTGCGAAACTTTGGGCGCATCTGCGGTCATCGCAGATGCGGAACATCCTTGCACCTGCGACCCCTGGTCAAGCTCCCAACTTCCGCGCCTGCGCCTGGTCCTCTGCACGTACGAGTCTGCACCTGTGGTCTCCTCTCCGCAGGTGCGAAACACCAGACACTAGAAATCTTCAGCAACTTCCTAAGTCCAAAAACATCCGCTAAGCATCTAAAACACACTCGAGGACCCCGGGACCTCAACCAAACATACCAACCAATCCGAAAACACCATACGAACTTAGTCGAGCCTTCAAACCATATTGAACAACATCAACAACATGAATTATGCACGGATTCAAGCCTAAGGAACTTTGAATTTTTCAAATTCTACAAACGACGCCGAAACATATCAAACCTTGTCCGAATGACTTCAAATTTTACTCACAAGTCAAAATGATACTACGGACCTATCCCACTTCTAGAATTCCATTTCGAGCTCGATATCAAAATTTTCACTGCCGATCAAAATCGCCAAACATTTAACTTTTCGCCAATTCAAGTCTAAATCTACTACGGACCTCCAAAACACATTCTGGACGCGCTTCTATGTACAAAATCACCTAACAGAGCTAAAGGAACCTTCAAAATTAAAATCTGATGTCGATACACACAAGTCAACATCCAATCGACTTTTTCAACTTAAACTCCCAAATAAGAGACTAAGTGTCTCAATTTGTTTCAAAAACTCAACATAAACCCTCCCGGCAACCAAAATAGCATAATAACATATGGGGAAAGCAGTTAATGGGGAATCGGGGCTCTAACTCTCAAAATGACAGGTCGAATCGTTACACAGTTGAGCAGTGTAGTACACTCGCTCCACAACATCTTCCACGTCAAATCAATAAAAATTTAACAAATTAAATTCCCTTGGCTTAATTTACTTTCTTCCTCGCCCCACTCTACCTATTTCTTCCTCATCTCCAAAATAATCCACCATTTTCACTCTTTTTTATACCCAATATGAAGTTGGCCTTTTATTTTGAGTCTAGCTAAGTTTCTTGACTAAGAAAACCATTCCTTAAATGGTGGCCGGTTGATCTACAATTCTTCATGAAAATAAACTCTTATCATCAAGTATTAGAGGGACTTGAATCGGTTAATTCATACATCGGTGGTGTTAAAGGTGAATATAAGAGGAAGAAATGTGCTTTCAGAAGTGAAAAATGGTGGTAGAAAATTTGGGAGTGGGTTTGTAAGGTGGTCGAGGAAGTGGGGGTTCCGGAGATGGCCATAGCAGCGGTGGAAGTAGTTGGGTGTTGCTGGATTTTGTTGGGTGCAATTTATGGAGTCTGTATCTGAAATTTGGGACAATTTGATGAAGGAATTGGGTGGTTTCGAGTTGGATTAAAGCTTCAATATTCTATTGCATTATCCCTCGAGAAGGAAGGGAGGAGGGGTGAGGAAGAAGGAGAAAGAAACTTTTTTATTTTTTTGTTTTATGTTATTTACATGCTTTTTATTTGTTTTCTTTTTCTTTTTTTGCCATATCCGTTGTTAAGGAGGAAAATAATCCACTTCAGATGCGTTTAGGGGGTAAAAGAACACCCATTTAGTTTAAGTGTTCAAACCTTTGTTTTGACAAGTTTAATGGGGCCTTTATGTATTTTGCCTAATAATTATATCAAGATTAAGAGTATAAGTACATTTAATGGCTAGAGAGTTTATTTTATTAAGTCAGTATAAAATACTTATCTCTACTTGATCCGTTCAATACATACAAAATGTATAAGCACAAGAAGTTAGAATTAAACCATTCTCATAATCAAGATAAATTATATTTAATCTTATGCTACAATCATCCATGATGATTTGTCTAATTCCATCATTAGATTGTGAACTCAAACTTTATACTTATAAGAACCAATGACTTAATCTTCCGTGTATACGCTAAACTTTATACACTAAATCATCTACTATATAAGCAAATGATACATACAAATATATGATCTATTTAAAACGTTATTAAAATTAAATGAACAATCATATCATAATAAATATTACATCTAAATCAAATACATAACTAATAGTATATATCCTAACATTTACAAGGATGAAAATGCTAAGATCCAATCTTATTTCGAAAACGACATGATTTTTCTTTTTTTCGGCTAAGCATCTAGCCAAATGAGTTTTCATTTTTAATTTAAACAAGAACAACTAAAAAGTACAAATATATCATAGTTTTACTATCTGATATAAACCAACAAACATTTTGCAAATTATGTGTATTGTAAAATGTATGTCGACATCAAGGATTGTCGGTCATATGCTGCTTGTTATAAAGCCCACCGACTGTCTGTCGCCGGTGAGTGGTGGCATTCTAACTTATTTTCGCGTTCCATGTTCATAAAATGTATATTCAAAGTATAATTATTATTATTATTATTATATTCTTAAATTTTATGACTACAGATGTCCTTTTTCATTTTGGTTAGCTTTACTATTTTTTGCTATCATTAATTTTTTGTTCTGCGTATTTTTATCATAAGTTTTTACTCTTACATTTTTAAAATTTATTTGAAAAATATTTTTCTTGAGCCAGAGATTTATCTATCCCAAAAAAGTAAGGATAAAATTTGCG
Organism: Nicotiana paniculata; assembly: GCA_005239505.1. Lineage (NCBI taxonomy): Eukaryota > Viridiplantae > Streptophyta > Magnoliopsida > Solanales > Solanaceae > Nicotiana > Nicotiana paniculata. The sequence goes on along the minus strand of ML350380.1, from coordinate 66 downwards.
TACACTTCTGATATGGAATTTGATATTAACAAAGTTTAATGATCCCACACCAAATTGATTTTAGTC
>ML350379.1:0-64566 GCA_005239505.1 Nicotiana paniculata | reverse complement strand
ATTTAACATATTAAGATTAGATATAACCTTAATATTTATAGCAAAAAATAGTATAGAATTTAGTTGTGGTCAAAAAATAGTTGTTCACAGAACTTACAATAAATTTATCCAATATGGAGGAAGACCTAAAGTCGACGCGTAAATTTACACTCACTTCAAATTAATAGTGGGAGACCATAGAAATATATTTCTATCACCACTTAATCATGGTTTCCTTATAATTACAAAATTGATTCAACGTGTAAACTTAGATGGAGACTCAATACATGTTATCAACTACTAGTAATTATACTCAGTAAGTTCATAATAAATTTATCTGATATTGTCACAACCCTAATTTTCCTCCATAGGATGTCGGGATGGCACCTAGTCTCTACAACTAGGTAAGCCTAATATTTTGCGAAAAAACTGAATGTAAAGCTGAAGTCCAATCTCAACGCATGATATATAAATAGAAAACTGTGATTTAAATAATAACTCCCAAAACCCGATAGAAATAAGTCACAAGCTTCTATGAGAAAGTGCTAAGTGTCCATATACATCAAGTCTAAAGAGAATAAGGGAAACAACATAATAGGGATAGAGGGGGGACTCCGAGGTAGGACGCTGACAGATATACCTTGAAGTCTCCATGTAGTCACTGCTCACTTATATCGGGGCTGGTGGGAAGAAACTGGATTTGCACAAAAAGATGTGCAGAAGTGTAGTATGAGTACACCCTACTGGTTTAAAAGAAAAGCAAGGAAGAAGATACAATAATGTTTTGAAATGAATGAGAATTTAAACACCGAGAAATTTACGGAAAATAACAGCACATCAAATAGAGGTGAACAACAGGGGAATCTCCCGAGGTACCGTCTCATAACACAAAAGTAAACATGCACAACAGGGGAATTTCCCGAGGTACTGCCTCATAGTCGCAAAGAAAATATGAAAACAGGGGGATATCCCGAGATACCGCCTCGTAGTCCCGAAGTAACTATGCAACAGATAAACGAAGGAACAACAAGTTTACGACAAGAAATCTGGCAGTTAAAGATTTAATTCAAATCAAGGGAAGTAGGTAATTCAACTAAGCATGTTTCACATATTGCAAGTAAAAGTTAAGGCACGTAGACGTGTGATAATAGACTAAACATGGTCACTACATATGCTACGGCAACTCCGTTAAGGAATTGTAAAGGAGACAACTCAGCAAGAACTAGAATTTCAACATTTAGCCTGTGTATGCACTCGTCACCTCGCGTACACGCCGCTCACATTTCCTAAATTATTACAATAGTAACAAATCTTAAGGGGTTCCCCCCCCCCCCCACAAAGTTAGACAAGTAACTTACCTCAGATCTCGCTCAATCAATCGATAAGGATGCCTTTCCCTCGATTTTCCGACTTTGAATGGCCCAAATCTAGCTAAAAGAAAGTACATACCATGAACACAACTACAAAAAACGAATTTAAGTAATTAATCCACGACTTTAGAAAGGAATAAAAATTTCTCCCTAAAAAGTCGACCAGGGCCCACGTCTCAAAATCAGGTAAAAATCCCAAATTACGAACTCATTCGCCTACGAGCCTAGCCATACCAATTTTACCAAAATCCGACATCAACTCGACCCTCAAATCCTCAATCAAACTTTCCAAATCAATAGCCTCAAAGTCCAAAATTTCACCTTAAACACGCACAAACTAGGTGGTAAATTCAATGGGGTAACAATATTATTGATTAAAAATGATCACAAGGGACTTACCTCACGAATACCCTCGAAAATCCTCTCAAAAGTCTCCTTAGACCGAGTTTACTAAGTCCAAAATGAGAGAAATCCCGAAACCACTTCGATTTTAAAACACTGCATAGCAAGACCGCATCCGCGGCCCAAGAGTCGCTTCTGCGATGCTACACATATGGAAGAACCATTGCAGGTGCAGAAAACACTAAAGTCCCGGGCCTCCCCTACTGCAAACAAGGGAGCACATTTGCGTATTTGCTTATGCAGGAAGAGGATCACACCTGCGACTCCAAGCGCTTCTGCGCTCCGCCATCGCATGCTTCTGCGGGAAAAGTTCCACCTTTGCGGCCACTGTTGGGCAAGGCCAGCTCCGCATCTGCTACCAAATGCTCACTTCTTCGAGCTCGCACCTGCACAAGATTGTGCAGGTGAGATTGCACCAGAATTGGTGCACTTCAGCAAATCTTCCAACTCCGATTTGATCTGTTAACAATCCGTAATCCACCCGAGGTCCCCGGGACCTCAACCAAATATACAAACCAGTCCTAAAAAATACAAACTTAGTCGAGCCCTGAAATGACACCAAACAATGCTCAAAACACGTATCACACCCCAATTCAAGCTTAATGAACTTTAGAACTTCAAACTGTAACATTCCGCACAGAAACCTATCAAATATAGTCCGATTGACCTTAAATTTTACACACAAGTCATAAATGAAATTACGGACCTGTTCCAACTTCCGGAATCAAAATCTGACCCCGTTATCAAAAAGTCCACCCTGGTCAAACTTCCAAAAATTAATCTAACTTTCGCCAATTAACGCTGAAATGACATGTGGACCTCCAAATCAACATCTAATCATGCTCCTACGACAAAAATCACCCTACGGAGATATTGGAACCGACGAAACTCTATTCCGGAGTCTTCTTCACACAATTCAAGCTACAGTCAATTTCCTAGAACTTAAACTTCCCTTTTTGGGGACTATGTGTCCCATCACTGCAAAACCAAAAACAAATCCTCCCGGCAAGTCACATAATCACAAAATGAAATAGAGGGAGCAATAAATAGGGTTCGGGGATAATACACTCAAATTGAACGGTCGGGTCGTTACATCCTCCTCCTCATAAAACAAAATTCGTCCTCAAACAAGTATAGAGACATACCTGAAGTGGTGAAAAGATGAGGATAACAACTGCGCATATCAAGCTCGATATCCAAGTCACTTCCTTTACTGGATGACCCCTCTACTGAACCTTCACTGAAGCGATGTTCTTCGACCTCAACTTTTGAGCCTGCCTATCTAAAATGGCTACCGGCTCCTCGACATATGACAGATCCTTGTCCAACTAGACTGAGCTGAAGTCTAACACATGAGACGGATCGTCGTGATACTTTCGGAGCATGGAAACAAGGAATACTTGATGAACTGCAGAGAGGCTAAGTGGTAGTGAGAGTCAGTAAGCGACCTCTCCAACCCTCTCAAGAATCTCAAAAGGCCCGATATACCTAGAGATCTACTTTCCCTTCTTTCCGAACCTCATAACACCCTTCATGGGCAAAATCCGGAGCAAGAATCGCTCCCTAACTATGAATGCAACATTGTGAACCTTCCGATCTGAATAAATCTTCTGCCAGGACTAGGATGTACAAAGTCGATCCTGAATCAATTTAACTTTTTCCAAGTTGTCCTGAACCATGTCTGTACCCAATAGCCTAGCCTCACACGGCTCGAACCAACCCGCTAGAGACCGGCATCATCTAACATACAAAGCCTCATACGATGCCATCTGAATGCTCGACTGATAACTGTTATTGTAGGCAAACTTCGCAAGTGGCAAGAACTGATTCCAAGCACCCCCCAAAATCCCTCACACACATACGAAGCATATCTTCCAATATTTGAATATTGCACTCGGACTGCCCGTCCGTCTTAGGGTGAAATGATGTACTTAACTTCATCGGAGTATCCAACTCACGTTGTACGGCTCTCTAGAACCACGATGTAAACTGCGTACCCCGGTCAGAGATGATAGTACCGGTACGTTATGAAGTCTAACAATCTCGCGAATGTAAACTTGAGCCAACTGCTTCGAAGAGTAAGTAGTAATCACAGGAATTAAATGAGTTGACTTGGTCAATCTATCCATAATCACCCAAACTACATCAAACTTCCTCTGAGTTTGTGGGAGCCCAACAACGAAATTCATAGTGATTCGTTCCCATTTTTACTCTGGAGTCTCTAACTTCTAAAGCAATCCACCCGGTTGCTGATGCTCATACTTCACCTGCTGAAAATTAAAGCACCGACCTACATATTCCATTATGTCTTTCTTTATCCGCCTCCACCAATAGTGCTGCCTCAAGTCCTGATACATCTTCGCGGCACCTGAGTGAATGGAGTACCATGACCTGTGAGCCTCCTGGAGGATTAACTCACGCAAACCATCTTCACTAGGGACACATAGCCTGCCCTGCATCTGCAATACACTGTCATCTCCAATAGTGACCTCTTTAGCATCACCGTGCTAAACTGTGTCCTTAAGGAAAAGCATATAGGGGTCATCATATTGATGCTCCCTGATACGATCATAAAGAGAAGACTGAGAAACCACGCAAGCCAACACTCTGCTCAGCTCGACCAGGCCTGAACATCCAAGGCTAAAGGCATGTCTGCTACCGGTAGATATGCTAAATTGCCCAAACTCTCCGCCTTGCGACTCAAGGCATCGGCCACTACATTGGCCTTACCGAGATGATCGAGAATGGTGATGTCATAATCCTTAAGCAGCTCGAACTATCGCCGCAACCGCAAGTTATGATCCTTCCTGTTTAAACTGACGTTGTAGACTGCAGTGATCAGTTAAAACCTCACAAGAGATACCATACAAATATTGCTGCCAGATCTTCAAGGCATGAACAATAGTTGCTAACTCGAGGTCTGGGATAGTATAGTTCTTCTCATGCACCTTCATCTAGACACGTAGGTAATCACCCTACTATCTTGTATCAACACCGTGCCAAGACCAATGTACGATGCATCACAATATACAGTATAGGACCCCGAACCAGTAGGGAACACTAACACTGGGCTGTAGTCAAAGCAGTCTTGAGCTTTTGAAAGCTCTCCTCAAAATCCTCGATCCAGTTGAACGGAGCACTCTTCTAGGTCAATCTGGTCATAGTTGATGTAATAGACGAGAAACCCTCTACAAATCAACGGTAATACCCTGCCAAAACAAGAAAACTCCGAATCTCTGTAGCTGAGGATGGTTTAGGCCAACTCTGTACTGCTTCAATTTTCTTTGGATCTACCTTGATCCCCTCACTCGATACCACATTACCCAATAATGCCACTGAATCTAGCAAGAATTCACACTTTGAAAATTTTGCCTATAAATTATTCTCTTTCAATGTCTGAAGCACATTCCTCAGGTGCTTCTCATGATCCTCTCGAATCTAGGAGTACACCGGAATGCTACCAATAAACACAATGACGAAAGAGTCAAGATAGGGCTGAAATACAATGTTCATCAACTGCATGAATGCTACAGGGGTGTTGGTCAGCCCAAAAGACCTCACAAGGAACTCCTAATGACCATACCGAGTCCTGAAAGCAGTCTTCGGGATATCTGGCTCCCGAATCTTCAACTGATGATAGCCTGAACGCAAATCTATCTTAGATAATAACTTGGCTCCCTGAAGATGATCAAATAGGTCATCAATACATGGAAAACGATACCTGTTCTTCATTGTAACCTTGTTCAACTAGCGATAATCAATACATATTCGCATAGAACCATCCTTCTTCTTTACAAACAAGACAGGAGCTCCCCAAGGCGATACATTGGGCCAGATGAATCCCTTATTGAGCAACTCTTGCAATTGTTCCTTTAATTTTTTCAACTTTGTTAGGGCCATATCATAAGGTGGGATAAAAATGGGCTGAGTTCCCAGTAAAAAATCAATGTCAAAGCCAATATCTCCATCGGGCTCCCACAAGATATCGAAAATACGATTGCAAAATCCCTCACTACCAGAACTAACTCGACGGTAGAAGTATCAACATTAGCAACCCTCAAATAGGCAAGATACGCATCAGACCCTTCTCAACCATTCACTGAGCTCTAAGAAATGAGACAACCCTGCTAGGAACATGATATAAGGTGCCACTCCACTCTCGCCGCGGTCGACTTGGGATAGCCAACATCATTGTCTAGGCGTGACAATGAAAGATAGAGTAATAGGGAGACAACCAGTTCATGCCCAAAATAACATTGAAATCCACCATGTTGAGCAATAATAAATCGGCTCTGGTCCCAAAACAACTAAGAACAATCAATCACGACCGATACACACAATCAACAACAATAGAATCACCCACGGGTGTAGACACATAGACATGTTAACTTAGAGAATCATGGGATACACCCAAATATGAAGCTAAATAAGATGACACATAGGAATAAGTAGAGCCTATATCAAATAAGACTGATGCATCTCTTTGGCAGACCAGAACAATACATGTGATAACAGAATTTGATGCAATTGCCTCCGCCCTAGAAGGAAGGGCATAATATTTGGCCTGGCCTCCCCCTCTTGAGCAACATCTACCTGTCTGACCTCCACCTCTAGCTGACTATGCATGTGGGGTGGTAGCTGGTGCTATAACCATATCTTAAGGACCCGGTGGAGCACGCGGTGCCTGAGAAATATGTGGAGGTGCACCCCTCTTGAGTCTAGGACAATTCCTCACCACGTGACGAGTGCCGCCACACTCAAAACAAGCTCTCGGAGGGCGTGGCTGTTGTGGCTGGCTCGGACATGATCGACTGGAATACATGCTGAATGAATAGGGCGACACATATAACCCCTTCCCTGACGAGCTGCAGTTGAGGAAAAAATACCACTATAAGTGATAGACTCTTGAGACTTCTTGGCCTCTCTCTCCTCTCGATCCAGAGTAAGCATACCCTCCAACCTCCTAGAAATCCCCACTACCTACTGGTACGCAATATGAATCTCCAACTCTTAGGCTATGCTCAATATGGTACTGGGGTTGAGCCCCTCAATAAACTGACGAACTCGCTCTCGAACAATAGCAACCAACACCAATGCATGCCTAGCCAAGTCACTGAATCGGACCACATACTCTGACACGGTCATAAGACCCTGGCGAAACTGCTCAAACTCTGCGCGCTGTGCATCTCTAAGACTCTGGGGAACATACTCCCTTAAGAACATATTCGAGAACTGAGTCCAAGTGAGTGAAGCTGCCTCATCGGCTATCCAACTCATATGAGCGCCCCCATTGATAGGCTGCTCCTCTAAGATGGAACGTAGTGCATGAAACCCCACTAGTCTGTGCAACACCCATAGTACGGAGGATATGTTGGAACTCCTCTAGAAAATCCTAGGCATCCTTTGACTCCAAGCCACTGAAAGTAGGAGGGTGGTACTTCTTGTATCTCTCGAGCCTAAGCTGCTCCGCCTAAAAATTAGCTCCCCTAACCTCGGGCTGAACTGGAGTTACCGGCTGCATTGGTATGACCTCTGGAACCTGGTCGACCTGGACGCGCTACTCTAGGATACGGGCGGCGAGAGTCTGTGCTCCTCCCCCCGCTTGGGAAGTGGCAGGAGCAAGTGGGATCAATCCTGCCTGAGCCAAGGTGCTGAATATGCTCAGAAGCTGGGCTAGAGTCTCCTGGAGGACTGGTGCAGTAACAGGCGTCTCAAGTTCTTGCCCTCCAACTAGAGTTACTGGTTGCTCCTCCGTAGCAGCTCGTGCGGGTGCTTTGGCTGCACCACGTGGACTTCCTCGGCCTCTACGAGCCCCGACCTCTCGCGGCTCTAACAGGGAGCGTGGGTGTCTGGTCCTCCAAACGAGTTGTACGTGTCCTCACCATCTATTAGAGAATAGAAATATAGAAATTTAGTATTCGAAGTAAAAATCTCGCACGATAAGGAATCAAAGAAGTGAAGTTTTTCCTAACAGTTCCATAGCCTTCCGAAGATAATTACAGACGTCTCTGTACCGATCCGCGAGACTCTACTAAACCTGCTTGTGACTCATAAAACTATGAACCTAGAGCTCTGATACCAACTTGACATGACCCTAATTTCCGTCCATAGTATGTCGTGATGGCACCTAGTCTATACGACTATGTAAGCCTAATAATTTGCGAAAAAACTGTATTTAAAACTGAACTCCAATCTCAACACGTGATATATAAATAGAAAACTGCGATTTAAATAATTACAATTCCAAAAACCCGGTAGAAATAAGTCACAAACTTCTAAGAGAAAAAAATGCCAAGTAGCTTTACACATCAAGTCTAAAAAGAATAAGGGAAACAACATAATAGGGATAGAGGGGGGACTCTGAGGTCTGCGGACGCTGGCAGATATACCTTGAAGTCTCCACGTAATCACTACTCATCGTCGGGGCTAGTGGGAAGAACTTGGATATGCACAAAAAGATGCAGAAGTGTAGTATAAGTACACCACAATGGTACACAGTAAGTACCAAGCCTCACCTCGGTAGAGTAGTGACGAGGTCAGGTCAGGGCCCTACTGGTTTAAAAACAAGCACGGCAGAAAATTCAATAATATTTTGAAATGAATGAGAATTTAAACACCGAGAAATTTACGGAAAAATAACAGCACAACAAATAGAGGTGAACAACCGGTCACTCACGAGGTATCGCCTCGTAACCCCAAAGTAAATGATTAACAGGGGAATCTCCTGAGGTACCGCCTCGTAGTCCCAAAAGTAAATACGCACGACATGCGGATCTCCCGAGGTACCACCTCGTAGTCCCAAAGAAAATATGCAAGACAGGAGGATCTCCCGAGGTACCGCCTCGTAGTCCTAAAGTAAATATGCAAAACAATGGGATCTCCCGAGGTACTGCCTCGTAGTCTCAAAGTTATTATGTAGGAGATAATCGAAGGAAAACCAAGTTTACGACAAGAAATCTTATAGTTAAAGATTTAATTCAAATTAACGAAAGCAGGTAATGTAACTAAGCATGTTGCAAAGACTGCAAGTAAGAATTAAGGCACGTAGACATGCGATCATAGACTAAACATGGTCAGTACACATGCTAAGGCAACTCAGTTAAGGAACTTAAAACGAAACAACTCAACAAGAACCGGAATTTCCACATTTATCCCATGTTCGCACTCTTCATCTCGCGTAGCTCACATTTCACAAATTTTTACAACATTACCAAGTCCTAAGGGATTTTCCAAACACAAAGTTAGACAAGTCACTTGCCTCAAATCTCGCTCAATCAATCAATAAGGATGCATTTCCCTCGATTTTCCGACTTCGAATGGCCCAAATCTAGCCAAAATAAATAACATACCATGAATAAAACTGCAAGAAACTAATTTAATTAAGAAATCAACGACTGTAGCAAGGAATTGAAAAATTGCCCCAAAGCGTCGATCAGGGCCCACGTCTCAAAATCGGGTAAAAGTCACAAATTACGAATACCCATTCGACCACGAGTCCAACTATACACATTTTACCAAAATTCGATATCAACTCGATCCTCAAATCCTCAAATCAAACTCTCCAAAGTAGCCTCAAACTCCCAAATTCAACCTTAAACACACACAAACTAGGTGTAGACCATAATGGGGAAACAACATTATTGATTAAATTGAACACAAGGGACTTACCTCAAGAATCCCCTTGAAAAACCTCACAAAACTCGCCTTAGACCGAGTTTACAAAGTCCAAAATGAGAGAAATCCCGAAATCACTTCGATTTTAAAATACTGCGGAACAAAACTGCATCTGCGGCCCAAGAATCGCTTCTGTAATGCTGCACCTGCGAAAAACCCATCGTAAGTGTGAAAAACACTAGTCTTGGGTCTCCACTTCTGCGAACTAGGGCCCGCATTTGCGAAATCGCTTCTGCAGGGAGAGGATCACACCTGCGACCCCAAGCGCTTCTAGGCTCCTACCATCGCAGAAGCGAAGGCGCTTGTGCGGGAAATGTTCCATTTCTGCGGCCATTGCTGGGCAAGGCCAGCTCCGCATCTGCGGTCAATATTTGCGTAGGTGTGATTGCACCAGAACTGGTGCACTTCAACAAATCTTCCAACATCGATTCGATCCGTTAACCATCACTAATCTACCCGAGACCCCCATGACCTCAACCAAATTACAACCAGTCCCAAAATATCATACGAACTTAGTCAAGCCCTCAAATCAAATCAAACAACATTATAAATACGAATCACACCCCAATTCAAGATTAATGAACTTTAGAACTTCAAACTTCAACATTTGACGTCGAATCCTATCAAATCAAGTCTGATTGAACTCAATTTTTCCACACAAGTCATAAATGACATTACAGACATGTTCTAACTTCCGGAATCAAAATCCAACCCCGATATCAAAAAGTCCACCCCCGGTCAAACTTCCTAAAATTCATCCAATTTCTCAATTTTCGCCAATTAACGCTGAAATGACCTATGGGCCTCCAAATCAACATTCCGCCACGCTCCTTATACCAAAAGCACCCTACGGAGCTATTAGAACCGATGAAACTCCATTTCGAAGTCGTATTCACGCAACTCAAGCTACACTCAATTTCCCAGAACTGAAGCTTCCCATTTTAGGGACTATGTGTCTCATTTTACTCCTAAATCAAAACAAATGCTCCCGGTAATTCACATACCCACAAAATGAAATAGAGGGAGCAATAAATAAGGGTTCAGGGATAATACTCTCAAAACGACCGCCCGGGTCGTTACAGATATGGAGGAAGACCTAAAGTCGACGTGTAAATTTATTATCTCACTTTAAATAAATAGTGGAGACTATAGGGGTTAATTCATATCACCACTTGATCACAACCACAAAGTTTCTCTAAGGATTAAGTTCCAAAATTCACAAAATTCTCAAAAACCCATCTAGACAGTCATGAAACACTAAATTAATGTTATTTACTGCATACAAGAAGTATTATTTACCGTGATTTTTCGATAAACCTACCAAATTTTAGGTCAATTGGAGATCATAAAAGTCATGATCTTCAAAACAACAACCAAATTTGAAAAAGGTACTATTTATGGATTGTTAGGAATTTAAAACATGGCATATATTCCAAAAATATATCACTTCATGTAAAATAAATATGTGTCATCAGGTTCCAGATTTAACAAAATAAGACTTACATAAAAGGAATGACTTTTCATATCTAAATCACATTTTAATCCCGCAAACTGTCAAAAATCTCATCTAAATGACCCTGAACTGCCGAAATATGACTTAATTGACTGCATAGTAGTGAGTATTTCTTATTAGGTCTTTCTCGATGAACCCGCTGAATTTCAAGTCAATTGGAGATGATGATCACCAAAACTAGACCAAATTTGAATAAATCGTTTTAAGCAAATTTAAGATTCAACCAATGTGATTTACATTCTTTCTATATATAATATTAAATTAAATAATCCTGTGTAATCATGTTCCAGATTTAACACAAATAAAACCAATATATAAAGAACAATTTTTCATGTTTAAAGCTTATTTAATCCATTAAACTGCTTAACCCCATCTAAAAGACATCGAAACACCAGAAAATAATATGATTCACTGCATAGCAATGAGTGTTTCTCACCAAGTCTTTTCGATGGACCTACCAAATTTAAAGTCAATTGGAGTTCGTCAAAATATGACATCCAGATCTATGATCAAATTCGAATAATAACTATTTTAGGCATTTTCATTTATTAAAACAAATATGATCATACTTTTTTCTCCTTATAATTATTCCATGAGCAAAAGACGTGTAGTATGCCCTTCTTTTTGTGTAAGGTACATAAAAGTGCCTCTTACATCAAATATTTCTTCCTTTTTATATGCATGAGAATGCAAGATGTTACTTAACATCCTTTTGAGTGAAATTCTTAATATCTCTTCTCATGAATAAATTTAGTTACCAGTACTTAATGGTAAATCCCCCTTTTAGTAGATAAATACTCTATCACTAAGACACTTATCCGGGACAACTCATACGTGGTCCCATTGAGAATATTCAATGACATCAAATAAAGTAATTATTTTAGTGGATCCAATTTATTAATTATAACTGTCAATTCATATATCGACATAATTGCACATGTATAAAACTATTAAGAATTTTTAATAATTCCAAATAAATAAGCCACCTAAGTGGTACATATTTATTAATCATAAAATCTTAATTTATAATATTATACACACACGAGCAAAGAAGATATGTTCGTATAATTACTCAACAAAGAGAAGATTAAATTGGCTAAACAAATCTGAGGGCGATGGTCGAAAGCAGAAATCTAAAAGTTTCATAAAAAATTATCATTCTTTGATTTTAAAAATCTTAATCACAAGAAAAGGCATTTTTGAAATTATCGAATACAATAAGTTGATACCAAGTAGGCAATTTTACCATTCAGCCGCCGCGCAGAAAACCTTAACATTGTTTCCATTATTCTTGGTTTTCAATCAAAATCAAACATGGAAAAGTTATAATGGGTTGCCCAAGCCGATTAACCAACCCGTTCGATTTTTCCTAATAGACTTTACATACAAATTGTTGTTGAATACCACTGCTCCGCCAATAAATGCAATACATCGGGGACCTATCTAAGTTCAACAATTATTGTCCATCGGCTGCTATTACGTCCAAAATCGGTGGCTGCCACCGCCACTAAAATTTTACAAATTGCCACTGTTATTGAGTTTTATTTCAATTCAAGAAAACCTTAAACATACATTCTCACGTATAACAATAACTGTATAGTGCCGATTAGTGACAACAACTCAACAAATAATCAAAAAAATTCAATAAAACGGTCGGTTAACGTTAAAAACATCATATTCATGTATACAATCCAACACATACACAAGTATACATCATGTTATCTAGTTAGATGAAAGCAGGCTCTGATATTAATTGATGGAAAACAAGTATAAATATCGGAAGCAAATAGTCATGATCACTTGCTTGTAATATAGACAACACACAATCACAAAAATTTTAATCAAACATAAAATTATTACTTATCTCTTGAAGTGTGACCGCGATCGCGAAAAGAGCCTTCAAGTATGAGCGAAACCCGTCCAGGAGATCATCCTCCAGTTCCACAGTCTTCTGCTGTGTGACTCGAATAATGCTCGAAATTAGCAAAATTCATGTGGGTGAATTTCTCCTAGGAAAAAGTGTAGTAGAAAACCCTGGTTTCCTTATGGAATAAGACATCTTTATATAGCCATAGATTTTAGGGTTTAAAAATTTTTTCTAAACCTGTTGGGTCTTCCTTTTCCACCAAGAAATATAATTTCTTTTAATTGCTAATTATTCAGATACTGTAGGCACCGGAATATTTAATTAACGAGGCTTCCTATTATAGAATTAATTTGAAATATCTGAATTAATACTACCATAAAAAAATATGAATTATTCAACAAAAAATTCGTAACTGCACTTGTAACGACCCGACCGGTCGTTGTGCTTTCTAGAAACTCCTTCCCATAAATAAGCCTCCCCATTCCCCCAAATGTGATTCTACTGTTTTATGACTTGAGAGGATGGTTATTTCGAGGTTTGGAAGAGTTCGGGTTGAAATCAGAACACTTGGTTCCATGGTTTGGCCTTAAAAGGTTAAGTTTGACTTCGGTCAACATTTTGAGTAAACGACCTCAAAATTAAGATTTGACGGTTTCAGTAGGTTTTTATGATAATTTCGGAAATAGACGTATGTTCGGATCATGTTTTGAATAATCCGAGAACGTTTCACCGCCTAATAGTAAAAGTTGGCTCTTGAAAGTTTTTAAGTTCTTTAAATTTGGTTTGGAGTAGGATTTTGTGTTATCGATGTCCAATTGATATTCTGAGTCTGAGAATATTTCATATGGTGACTTAAGACTTGCATGCAAAATTTGGAGTCGTTCCGAGTTGTTTAAGTATGTTTCAGCGCGTTGGGAGTAAGTTAGAAGAACTTGTAGTTCATATTCTTGATTCAATTCGGCTTGGGGTATGATTCTTAGTTTCGATGTTGTTTATTCGTTCCGAGGGTGAGAGAGAGTTTGTTTTATGATTCAAACTTGTTAGTATGTTTGGACAGGGCCTCAGGGGCCCGGGATGCCATTCGGACGATGCACAAATTGAGTTAAGACTAAAAAGGGCTGCTGGTGCACCAGTTCTGGTGTGCTTGCAGCCCGCGAGCTTTTGGCCACAGGTGCGAGCCCGCAGGTGCATGGTTCTGTCCGTAGATATGGCTGGGGAATGTTTGGAAATGGACCTCATATGCGGGTGATTGTGCGTACCTGCAGAATCTCAGGTGCGATTGAGGAGATCACAAAATCGACTTGAGTTGCAGGAGCAGCAGGGTGGCCACAGAAGCGGACCCCAAAAGCAGGTTCCCGTCCGGAGAAGCAAAACCAGCTAACCTTAGGTTCTTCTGCAGAAGAAGGCCTTATTCTATAAAAGCGATGCGGCAGATGCGGCCCAGCGATCGCAGAAGCGGAAATCGCTGGAGGAAGACCCTCATTTAATACAGGACCTAGGCATTTTGAGTTCATTTGTTTCATTGCTTGGCCGATTCTTGGAGCTCTTAGAGAAGGGATTTCACCTAACACTTTGAGGTAAGTAATTTCTACACAATGTGAGTTAAATACATAGTTTATGGGTAGATTTAACATGTAAATTAGTGAAAATAATAGATTTAGGTGAAAACCTAGGTTTTTGATAAGAATGATATTTAACGACGAAAATGGTTATTGAAATTAGTGGAATAATGTATTTGAATTCATGAGGTTATGGGTAACAACTTTCTTTTAAAATTTTCGGAATCTGGGTACGTGGGCCCGAGGGTGAATTTTAGGAACACTTTAATTGGGGTTGGGTAATTACTTTAATAGTAGGGATATGAACTTTTGAACATGTATTGACTAATTTATATAATATTTGACTAGTTTCGAGTCGTTTGGCACCGAATTGAGGGTTCTAAGCACCATCTTGGACCGAAAACTAGGCTTTGAGACGAGGTAAGTCTCTTTTCTAACCTTGTAAGAGGGAATTAACCCAATGGGTGAACTTAATTAATATGGGCTCCTCTTTGTAGCGGTTACGTACGCACGAGGTGACGAGGGTCCATACATAGCTACTAATTATGCTTATGTCCGGGTAGTTCTAGAGTTACACCATGCTTTGTTGGCACCATTACATGATTATTCTTACTAATTTCCTTGAAAAGAGTTAAGATTGAGGATTTCAAGATTTTAAAAGTCTCTAGTTGAATTTCTTGTTTTGGAATGAATTGCGATATTATGATAACTTGAGAAACCTACGTGCAACCGCGTCGTAACTATATTCCGCAGGCCGAGTAAAATTACACTACTCTCATGGAAGCGGGCCATTTGTCTCGGAAGATTCATAGATACATCAATAGTTCGTGCCGTTCGACCATCGGTAGTGCACACAGTATCTGTATATGTATTTTGGATCAAGTCGTACGTCCTCGGCATAATTCGTGCGTTGAAATACTGAAAGCCCATTTACATTTGATATCGTTCTGTTGACTTGAGAGGTTAAGTGGTCAAAATGAGGGAAATTGATCTAGTACTTACCAATAGTGAAATGATTGTTTGTTTAGTTGTTGCTGCTAAGTCATATTGTCATTTATAAATCCTATGTTTAATTAGAATTTTGTATATCTTTATTGTTAGCTCATAGTAATGCTCGAAATCGACTCCTCGCCACTACTTCTTCTAGGTTAGACTAGATACTTACTAGGTACATGTTGTTTATGTACTCACGCTACACTTCTGAACTTAATGTGCAGGGTCTAAGGCAGGTTCATCTGGGTATTAGTCTGACGCGCATCCTTGATTACTACTACGAGACTTCGTGGTGGGCTGCATTCCGAGCCTGTTCTGCAGCATCCAGAGTCTTTCTTTTGCTTTATTTCCTATGTATTTCGTTTCAGACAGTAGAGTAGTATTATATATATTTTACTAGTAGCTCATACACTTGTAAGACCAAGTCTTGGTGATTTATGATAGTAGACACTTGATGGTTTTTGGGTTATTTAACTTGTCTCACTTGCTTTTGAAATTTGATTTATCATTTTTATTAAAAATTTTACTTCTTATTTATGCACAAACTAAAAATCAACTATTTCAAATCTATAAAAGAAGGGATCACAGAGTTAGTTCACTATTTGCTTGCCTAGCGATAATGTTGGATGCCATAACGGCTCATAGGAGAAATTGGGTCGTGACAATATGGTATTAGAGCACTAGGTTCACGTAGGTTTCACAAGTTATAAGCAGGCCTAATAGAGTCTTGTAGATCGGTGCGCAGACGTCCGTACTTATCTTTGAGAGGTTATAAGGTGTTAGGAAACTACTCTTTATTCATCTCCTATCATGTAGTCAATGTTATACTAAGTGTCTTTATTATTCTCTCACAGATGGTGAGAACACGTACGACAGATTTTCCAGACTCGGGAGGAGCTCCCCTATTGCTAGAGGCCGAGGCAGAGGCCAAGGGAGGGAACTAGCCTGAGGAAGGGGACGAGGACGTCCCAGAGTGGCCTCAGCTATTCCACCAGCGGATCCGATAGAGGATCCCATTATTGAGGAGCAGGGCAAGATGCCTACAACAGAGCCAACCCCAATGAATTTCATGTCTGCGTCGGGATTCCAGGAGGTCATGGGCCGTATGATGTGGTTCATGGACACCATGAATCAGGGTGGTTTATTTCCACAAGACCCAACCACATCTCAGGCTGGATGGGGGGCATAGACCCTTACTATTCAGGCTCCTGGGCATGTAGCTGCTGTATATCGGACCCCGGGCACACTACCGTGGGCGGAGCCCAGCCAGCGGCGGAAGCCATATCTGATCCCAGACTATTTGCGACCAGCGAGCTATAGAAGCTATTGGACAGATGGACTAGGCTACACCCTCCTATCTTCGGAGGTGAGTGACCTGAGGTTCCGCATGACTTCATTGACTGGTGTAGGGACAGACTGCACAACATGAGTATATTAGAGTCCAACGGGGTGGATTTCACTACTAGCAGGTTCTCTTCCCTTGACTTGGGATCAGTTCACACATACCTTCCTGGACAGGTATATTCCACACTCTCAGAGGGAAGAGTTGCAGTTTCAATGTTAGCAGCTCCAGTAGGATTAGATGTTAGTGAGCGATTATTAGGCGAGATTATCTAAGTTATCTCTCCATGCACTTATGATACTTCTTACTGATGTAGAGTGAGTGCGAAGTTTTATTGTAGGATTGCACTCCGATATTTAGGCCACTTTGGCCTGAGAGGTCGAGATGGGTACTTCTTACTAGCAGGTTGTTGAGATAGCTAGAAGGATTGAGGATTATTGTCAGCGGGGTCGATAGAATATGCTGCGGGATAAGCGGTTCCATTACTCTGGAGAGTTTAAAGGTGCCCCGGCTGGGGGCAGAGGCCAGTCCATGAGGGGTCAGCCCAACAGGCCCACATATCCAGCACCGCCACCTCCTCGGGGTGCTCCAGTCCGATCTTATTTCAGTGCCATGCCAGAGAGTTGCTACCACCCACCAGCTATTCAGGGTTCCTCTAGTGGGTATTCAGGAAATCTGGGTCGGACTTCAGGGCAGAAGTCCACCACTCTGAGGGGTTGTTACGAGTGTAGAGATCCTAGCCACATGAAGAGATTTTGTCCCAGACTTCAGGGCAAGGCACTGTAGCAGGGTCAGCAGCCCATGATTACAAGACTAGTAGCCGCACCAGTCGTCCGGCCGTCCAGAGGTAGAGGACAGGTGGGTAAGGGCCGTCCTAGAGGTGGAGGCCAGGCAGGTGTTGCTCCAGCTAAACTCTATTCTTTCTCGACCAGAAAAAATGCAGTGGCTTCAGATGCTGTGATCACATGTATTATTTCTGTCTAGGGTAAGGATGCTTCGGTATTGTTTGATCCAGGGTCCACCTATTCATATGTGTCATCTCTGTTTGGTCATTTCCTGGATATTCCTTGTGAGTCCTTGGGTAGTCCTGTTTACGTGTCCACTCTAGTAGGCCATTCTGTTGTTATGGATCGGGTCTATCCGTCCTTCATTGTTACATTCTCCGGCTATGATACTGGAGAGGATTTTCTACTGCTTGATATGAGCGATTTTGAGGTTATCCTGGGCATGAACTGGTTATCTCTAGATCACCCCATCCTTGTTTTCCATGCCAAGACGGTTACCTTGGCGATGCCCAAGTTGCCTAGATTGGAGTGGAAGGGTTCGTCTGTCAGCACACCTAGTCGGATCATCTCTTTAATGAAGGCTCGACACATGATCGAGAAGGGTTATTTCGCTTATCTAGCCTATGTTAGGGATACTATTGTTGAGTCTCTGGCAATTGATTAAGTACGATTCTGGGAGTTCTTTGACGTGTTTCCTTCTGATCTTCCAGGAATTCCACCACATTGTGATATCGATTTTTGCAATGATTTTCTCCAGGTACCCAGCCCATATCTATCTCCACCGTACCATATGGCTCCGAAAGAGTTGAAGGAGTTGAAGGAACAACTTAAGGAGTTCCTAGCAAAGGGGTTCGTCAGGCTGAGTGTATCACCCTGGGGTGTACCCATGTTATTTGTGAAGAAGAAAGATGGGACTATGCAGATGTGCATTGATTACCGTAATTTGAACAAGGTTACCATTAAGAAAAAGTACATGTTGCCGCAGATTGATGATTTGTTTGACAAATTGCAGGGTGACCGGGTATTCTCTAAGATTGACTTGAGATCTGGGTTGTTAAACCCCATATTTTCGTACGTGAAAGTACGCCATAAATAGAAAAATAAAAACTCAAAAATGAGATGTTACACCCTGCATTTTTGGTACGTTAAAGTTTCGTCATAAGTTAATCGATGTAAGCTCGTGGATGAGATTATTTTGGAATTATAAATATTATGTTATTTTAAACAACAAATAAGTACGGATTTTTCCAAAGGAGTAAGGTGCAACTTTTTCCAAGAATATCATACGGATTTTTCTCTACTCCAGGTATATTAAGGCTATTCCTTCTTTCTTTTGTCATGATCTATATGACACAAACCAAATGAGAAAATGTGCAATTTCCATATATGACTCTACTCACACAAATATTGGACATACATGTTTCAGAGATGAGTTAGGATAATCATAAATCCATATATAGCTTTCAAGCGGGAGCATCCCATCTCTCACTATTCATTTTGTAGTTACTAATCCTTTAAAAGTAACTTCCCTAGCGTGCTCGACCCTATTTTGCAAACCCAAAACTCACCACCTCATATTTGAAGATAATAAGAGTGTAGGAAATAAAAGCTAATTTAACATTTGAGATTAAGTGTTAATATAGTATTAAAGATTTATTTACTTTTGGAAAAGATAAGATCATAATTTTCAGTTGTTGCTTGTATACATATAAGAATTGGTTAATGTATATAAATAGCCAAGTTAGGATTTGGTTAATGTATATAAGATGCTTATGTTCTTGATTCCCCATGTGTCATATTATTCTATTATCTGTTCATGGGTCTTAGAAAATACGTAAGTTGATAAAGTTTATTTCGTGATATTAATTAGAGGCATAATGATCTTATGACGTACCAAGAGATTTTATTAATGCATTTCATGTATTTATGTATGCACATTGACCCAATATTCGTGTGTATATATATATATATAGGAAAAGGTTATGGTGTTATGTACTCACCACCACCTGATTAGCTGGTATACTGTCACGACCCAAACTGGAGGATCATGACTAGCACCCGGGCCATACTTGCCGAACACCAACGAACATTTTATCTAATCTTCTTTATTATCTTTAAGGAAAATGGTAGATATGGATCATGAACAATCAACAATGAAAGTAAGGGCATGAACATACATCACATGGGATGACAAGACTGCTAAGAAACTGCATATAAGGTACGAGCTACAACGCTTCCATGAAAGACTATACAACAAAAATTAGTCAACAAGGCATACCAAACTATACATGAGTCGACACCTGTCTATGAGCCTCTAAAGGAGCATAAGTGATGCAACATTGTTGGAATAGGGCCCCGACACACCCATAATATCTATAACAAAAATGCATACCAAGACCACGTCAAGTCCGGAGAAGGGATCTCGCCAACAACCGTTGAACTGGGAAGCCTACTGTGGTGGGGGAGCTGTGTCTACTTGTCTATCAGGACATGCAGCACGACATGCAACGTCCACAAATAAAGAGGACGTCAATAAATTACTGAGTATGTAAGGCAGGAAAGCATAAGTAAGAACAATAATATAAACAGGGATAGAGAATATACAACCTGTAACATCTGGGTGCCTCTGAGAGCTACTGACATGAAATGCGTGATAGATACATACATATACATAAACTTTTAAACCATATGCCTTTGTGGGAATTATCATCATCATATCATACCCGGCTGTAATAGGCTCGGTAAAACATACCCGGCCACATGGAGCTCGGTAAAACCCAGCTTATCAGTGGTTGCACAATAGGTACCGTACCTAGCAGACTATAGCGCGGCTCGGTATATATACATATACATAGATACATATATATACATATATACATATATATATAAATGCATTATATATATATATATATATATATATATACTCATTGGAATCATATTCTGAACCTTTCGGAGTGATGTAAGGTCAATATTCTCCGTACACGTTATTAGGACTAACTCTTCATCAAGAATATTATAAGAATCAGGAAGTACCAACAGCATTGATAAAATAATAATAAGAGAAGCAACATCAACATCAATTATTCCATAAGAAGGGAAACAATGTAAGTACTGCTAGCTCCAAAAAGTAGAGTATCTTTGGAAACTCATCCATTGCATTATGTACAATCAGAGTCGTGCAAAAGAAGGAAAGTGATAGCCTCACATACCTTGTATATATACTGCCCAACCTCAAGCTATGCAAACATCATGACTCCTTAATCTACAATAAGAGAAACGACACTATCGTTATCGTTTAAGCGTCGTAACTATTATGTATTGACTATAACATATTTTACGATGAAACGGACAACACCTACCCTATACATATGACTTCACACAAGTCAAAACAATCAGCAAACATCCCAAACAACATCAATAATCATATTGATCCTCCCAAAATAGTCCACCAACCAACAACATTACTATGGAGCCTTTCGATATATATTTCACAAGTTCTAGCTTTAATGACTTAGCCGTAAATTGGATAATCTTAAATACATGTAGAGTAAGAGGTTCCTAACCTTTAAACAGAAAGAAAAACTCAAACTTGACCTTAATTTTCCACGAAATATCCCTCCAATGCTGCCACAACAACAGGGAAGAAAAACTAGCAATCAATTTGGATTTTTCGGTACTAGAATCACTTTAGAATGATTGAAATCACTTAGGGTTGATATTAAAAACTTGAGGGAGCATTTACAGAACATAAATCCTTTAAAAAAACCTCCCACACGAGGTTTAACAACACAAAATGAACATCAACAAGAAGAACAAGAAACTTACTAGCGCCACGGGATTCTCGACACTTGATTTGTGTTGTTTGCCCTTTGTTTGTGTCTTGAATCTTGAGAGAACCTTAAGAGGGTGTTTTTAGGGTTCTAAGGTCTAAATATACTGAAAATTAATGACTTAAAACGGATTCTAAGCATATTATATATATCCATCTCTCTTAAACCGACTATGTGGAACCCATAGAGAGGTGCTTAGCACAGTCCCGCGAAAATGCAAATATCTCTCTATTATGATATCGTATCGATGAACGGTTAGATGTGTTGGAAACTAGAATTGTAGATATTCAATTTGGTGGGTATATAACCACGTAATTCCAAGTATATTGTTATAAAAGCTTAGTAACATTTGACCTAAAATTTAAGTAAAATAATGAACATAAGTTGCGATAACTTTTGTCGACTTTTGTTTCATAACTCGTTAGACTTCGAGACTTATGATATGGATATTATGTGATTCAAATACCTTAAAACAAGACCTCTTGATAATATTAAGCACCCCTAGGTCTACCCAAAAATATGGGTTACAACATCCTTGATTCGTTTAACTTTTAATACTTGTTAATCACCCTTATACACTCTTGTATAATTTAAGACCAATATGATTAACTTCTTATCATCTCAAAGATAATATATTCTCATATTTACATCGACTAACGTATGGCATGAGCGAACGTACGTGAATATGTGTTGTAACACCCTTCCCCCCTTAGGAACATTTATCCTCGAATGTAAGGGTTTATGGGAAGCCTAACACATCGTGGATTCCAACGAAAATTTTTGGCCGAGTTTATCCCCTATAAAATGGATACTAGACAAAATTGCAAGCAGTTAAACCCAACGTATTTCCTTGCAAGGCTACACAAAGCATTATGGATATGTACATTATCTTCATATCACCATTGTGTGTTAAGGAAGAGTATTCTGAAGCTATTGCTTACCTGGAATAGGTAAGGGTATTTAGACTTCATCTCATCTTCTGCTTGCCGTTTCATTTCTTCCATGTTCTTGTTCCTCCACAATACTTTGACGGAAGCTACATCCTTTGTTCTCAACTTGCGGACTTGTCGATCTAATATAGCCACTGGCACTTCTTCATTTGATAGATCTTCTGAACTTGTACATCTTTGATAGGGACGACCCGAGAAGGGTCTCCAATACATTTTCTCAACATAATACATGGAATATCGGGTGAACAAATTCCAATTCGGATGGCAATTCTAACTCATAAGCAACCTATCCAATTCGTCAAATAATTTCGTACGGACCGATATACTGCAGACTCATCTTACCCTTCTTCCCAAAATGCATAACACCCTTCATCAGCGAGATCCTCAGGAAAACCCAATCACCAACCTCAAACAGAGATCACGACGTCAGACATCAGAATAAGACTTTTGCTTGCTTTATGCCGTCCTCAATTGCTCTTGTATCAGTTTCATCTTCTCAATGGCTTGGTGAATCAAATATGGCCCATATAGTTCTGTTTCACCAACTTCGAACCATCCAAGTGGTGATCTACATCTCCTCCTATATAGTGCCGCGTACGGGGCCATTTTAATACTGGAATGGTAGCTATTATTGTAGGCAAATTCTATGAGTGTAAGATGGTCATCCCAATTCCCCTTGAAATCTAGAACACATGCTCGTAGCATATCTCCAAGTGTCGGAATGGTACGTTCAGCCTGTCCGTCAGTCTGTGGATGGAATGCAGTGCTGAGATTCACTTGTGTGCCTAAACCCTTCTGAAAAGACCTCCAAAAGTTAGCCGCAAATTTTGCTCCTCGGTCTGATATAATAGATATCGGCACACTATGAAGCCTAACAATCTCCTTGATATACAACTTTGCATAATCTTCAGCTGTGTAATTTGTCTTAACTAGTAGAAAATGGGCACATTTTGTAAGTCGATCAACTATCACCCATATGGAGTCAAACTTATGATAAGATCAAGGTAATCCAATAATGAAGTATATATTAATCACCTCCCATTTCCAGGTCGGAATCTCGATATTCTAAAGTAATCCACTGGGTTTCTGATGTTCGATTTTTACTTGTTGACAATTAGGACACTGAGCAACAAATTCTGCAATAGACTTCTTCATGTTATCCCACCAATACCGCTCCTTAACATCATGATACATCTTTGTCGAGCCAGGATGGATGGAATATCGAGATGGATGAATCTCAATCATAATCTTCTCTCTCAACCCTGCCACATCAGGCACACATAACAAGTCATGGTATCTCAGTACCCCATCTACTCTGATCTCAAAAGCCGTAATTTTACACTGTTGAATTCTCTCTCTCAATCGTACTAAGGTAGGATCTTCATATTGCCGTGCTTTTACCTCGGCTACCAAAGATGATTTTGATGTATTCTGTACACTAACCTCTCCATCATCAGAGTCTAACAATCTAATTCTTATATTGGCTAGCTGATGAAGCTCTTTAGTCAACCCCTGTCTACCTGCCTCAGTGTGTACTAAGCTTCCCATTGACTTATGAATAAGAGCGTCTTCCACAACATTGGCTTTACTGGGATGGTACAATATCTCGATATCATAATCTTTAAGTAATTCAAGCCACATATGCTGCCTCAAATTCAAGTCCTTCTGCTTAAAGATGTATTGTAAACTCTTGTGATCTGTGTAGATGTCAACATGGACGCTGTATAAGTAGTGCCGCTATATCTTCAAAGCATATATTACTGAAGCCAACTCCAAATCATGAGTCGAGTAATTCTTTTCATGCTTCTTTAATTGTCTTGATGCACAAGCAATCACCTTCCCATGTTGCATCAATACGCATCCCAAACTTATACTCGAGGCATCACAATATACCATATAACCTTCTGCTCATTCTGGGAGAGTGAGCACTGTCGCGGATGTCAATCGATTCTTTAACTCCTGAAAACTTCATTCATAAGCGTCAGACAATTGGAACTTAGTAGCTTTCTGTGTTAACTTAGTAAATGGTGCTGATATAGAGGAAAACCCCTCGACAAATTGCCTATAATATCCTGCTAGCCCCAGGAATCTATGAACTTATGATGGTGTTGTAGGTCTCGGCCAATTCTTTACTGCATCAATCTTTTGAGGGTCGATACTAATACCCTCGTTAGATATCACATGGCCAAGGAATGCTACTGAGTTTAGCAAGAATTCACATTTGGAGAGCTTAGCATATAACTTACGATCCTGAAGCGTCTGTAATACTATCTGCCAGTGGACCGCATGTTCCACCTCCGAACGAGAATACACTAAAATGTCTTCAATGAATACGATCACGAAAACATCAATATAGGGCCTGAATACAGTATTCATGAGATCCATAAAAGCTATTGGGGCATTTGTTAGCCTGAACGACATCACCAAGAACTCAAAGTGCCCATATCTTATCCGGAAGGCCGTCTTTGGAATATCCTTCTCCTTAACCCTCACCTGATGATACCCTGAACATAAGTCAATGTTGGAGAAATACTTGGCACCTTGGAGTTAGTCAAACAGGTCGTCAATCCTTGGAAGTGGGTACTTGTTCTTTATAGTAAACTTATTTAATTGTCGATAATCAATACACATCCTCAATGACCCGTCTTTCTTCCGCACGAACAGGACTAGCGCACCCAAGGTGAAGTGCTAGGCCTAATAAAGCCTTTATCCAGCAAGTCCTTCAACTGCGCCTTCAACTCTTGCAACTCTGCGGGGCCATCCTGTATGGAGGAATAGATATGGGTTGAGTGACAGGAAACACATCAATGCTAAACTCAATCTCCCTTTCAGGAGGAAGACCTGAGAGTTCATCTGGAAAAACATCTGGAAATTCATTGACCACAGGGATGGATTGTACAGTAGGCGGCTTCGCCTCCGCATCCCTAACGCGAACGAGATGATAAATGTAACCTTTTGAGATCATCTTCCTTGCCTAAAGATAGGAAATAAACCTACATTTTCGCGTAGCAATGTTCCCTTTCCACTCGATAACGGGTTCATCAGGAAATTGAAACCTAACCATCTTCATACGACAATCAACATTTGCATAGCATGAGGCTGACCAGTCTATTCCCATTATCACATCGAAATCAACCATTTCTAACTCAAATAAATTCGCCGAGGTTTGACGACTACAAATCATCACCGTGCAACCTCTATATAACCTTCTAGCAATCACACAATCTCCTGTAGGAGTAGATACCGCAAGTGGTTTACTTATCAATTTAGGTTCAACGCGAAACTTATTAGCCACAAAGGGTTTATCGTATGATAATGTAGATCCCGGATCAATCAACACATATACATCGTAAGAAAATAAAGACAATATACCTGTAACAACATCCTGAGACGACTCGAGATCATGTCGACCTACTAGAGCATAGGTTCGATTTTGAGCACACTCAAACTTGGCACTGCACCTTTACCTCTACCAGGACCTGTCGACTACAAAAAACCCCGTGCTGGAAGTCGAACTGATGAGGAAGAACGAGACACAGATCCAGTTGGCTGAGCGATACCACCACCTTCTCTGTTAGGACAATCCCGCATCATATGGCCAGGTTGTCCTCAAGAATAGCATGCATCAGAACCTCGACGACACAATAAAAAGTGGGCCTTGCCACACTAGTATCCCTATGATATTGCGAGCCTGATGCCCGCGAACTCTGACCTGGACCAGAATAAGTAAATCGATCATACCGAGGCCTTTGAAATTGTGGAGGAGCACTAGCTACAGGTGGTGCCGAACTCCTCGAAGACTGGGGCCTAACACTACCTCTAAATTCATGAGAATACCCTACAAATCTTGCCCTCTTATGCTGGCCCCTATCCTGCTCCCTATCTACCCTTTGTTGGCGCTTACGATCCTCTAGGGTCTGGGCATAAGCCTGAATACGGGAAATATCCATGCCCTCCACCAAGGAGGCTGTCATGCACTCATTTATCAGATGTGGTCCCAACCCGTTCACGAACATATGCACCCTATCACTCATCTCGTCCACCATATGAGGAGCATACCTTGCTAAAGAATCAAACTGCGTACTATACTCTCGCACACTCATATTACCTTGTCTAAGGTTCAAGAACTTATCACCTCTAGCTCGTCGTATCTCAACTGGCCAATAGTGATGAACAAAGGCCTCAGAAAATTCCTTCCACACAGATGGAGGGGCGTTCGGACCCCTGGATCTCTCCCAACTATCATACCAGAAAACCAATAAATCACGTAACCGATAAGAAGCCAACTCTACTGCCTCTGTATCTATAGCATGCATAACCCGTAGTGTACGATGAACCTGGTCAATAAACGTTTGCGGGACCTCCTTAGGGACTGATCCAGCAAACACTGGAGGGTCTAGATTAATAAAATCACGAACTCTCGTAATATCCGATTTATCAACAACACCGGTATTTTGTCTCCGAGCCTAAGCAGCTACCAAGCTAGTCAACAGCTGCACCGCAGTCCGCATATCAGGGTCTGTAGTGCCAGATGGAGGAACTGGTGGTGCTGGGTGCCTCCTAATATCCTCTGGATGAGACGGAGTAGATGAGGTATGAGACGACATCTCACTTTGAGCCTCACTTTGGCCTTATCTGGCTTGAGGCACCTGATTGGTACCCTCTCCCGCACCTATATCAAGCCATCTACTGATCGTTTTCTTCCTAGTCGAAGGCATCGCTGAAAGAAAACAAGGTTAATATTAGATATGAACAGTAAAGACTCAACTCTACGCACGATCTAGATTAAGGAAGAAGGAAACAACCCTAGATGTCATGTAGTCTCCTGATTATAAATGTGGTGCGCTATACATCCATAATCAAGACTCTACTAGATACGGATCATACACAACCCCTAGGACAGACCTGCTCTGATACAAATTTTGTTACGACCCAAACTTGAGGATCATGACTAGCACCCGGGCCATACTTGCACCAACAAACATTTTATCTAATCTTCTTTATTATCTTTAAGGGCTGACGAGATCAATATAAATGGTAGATATGGATCATGAACAATCAACAATGAAAGATAATGGCATGAACATACATCACATGGGATGACAAGACTGCTAAGAAGCTACATATGAGGTTTGAGCTACAACACTGCCATGAAAGACTATACAACAAAAATTAGCCAACAAGGCATGAGTCGACACCTATCTATGAGCCTCTAAAGGAGCATAAGTGATGCAACATTGCCAAAACAGGTCCCTGACATACCCATAATATCTATAACAAAAATACATACCAAGACCATGGCAAGTCCGGAGAAGGGATCTCGCTAACAGCCGCTGAACTGGGAAGCCTACTGTGGTGGGGGAGCTATGTCTACCTGTCTATCAGGACCTACAGCATGACATGCAGCGCCCAAAAATAAAGAGGACGTCAGTACGAATAAAGTACTGAGTATGTAAGGCACGAAAGCATAAGTAAGAACAGTAATATAAACATGGATAGTAGAATATACAACCTGTAACATCTGGGTGCCTCTGAGGGCTACTGACATGAAATGCGTGATACATACATACATATACATACAATTTTAAAACATATGCCTCTGTGGGCATCATCATCATCATATCATACCCGGCCGTAATAGGCTCGGTAAAACGTACCCAGCCACGTGGAGCTCGGTAAAATGCAACAGATCAGTGGTTGCACAATAGGTGCCGTACCTGGCCGACTATATATATATATATATAATGCATGTAGGACTTATTGGAATCATATTCTGAACCTTTCAAAGTGAAGTAAGGTCAATATTCTCCGTACACGTTATTAGGACTAACTCTTCATCAAGAATCTTATAAGAATCAGGAAGTACCAACAACATTGATAAAATAAGAGTAAGAGAAGCAAACTCAACATCAATTATTCCATAAGAAGGGAAACAATGTAAGTACTGCTAGCTCCGAAGAGTAGAGTATATTTGGAAGCTCGTCCATTGCATTATGTACATTGGAGTCATGCAAAAGAAGGAAAGGGATAGCCTCAAATACCTTGTATATATACTGCCCAACCTCAAGCTATGCAAATGTCACGACTCCTTATTCTACAATAAGAGAAACGACACTATCGTTATCGTTTAAGTGTCGTAACTATTATGTATAGACCATAAAATATATTACGATGAAACGAACAACACCTCCCCTATACATATGACTTCACACAAGTCGAAACGATCAGAAAACAGCCCAAACAACATCAATAGTCATATTGAGCCTCACAAAATAGTCCACCAACCAACAACATTACTATCAAGCCTTTCGATATATATTTCACAAGTTCTAGCTTCAATGACTTAGCCGTAACATGGATAATCTTAAATACATGTAGAGTAAGAGGTTACTCACCTTTAAACAGAAAGAACAAATCCAACTTGACCTTAATTTTCCACGAAATATCCCTCCAATGCTTCCACAACAACAGGGAAGCGAAACTAGCAATCAATTAGGGTTTTTCGGTACTAGAATCACTTTAGAAGGCTTGAAATCAATTAGGATTGATATCAAAAACTTATGGGAGAATTTACAGAACATAAACCCTTTAAAACAACCTCCCACACGAGCTTTAACAACACAAAATGAACAACAATAAGAAGAACAAGAAACTTACTAGCGCCACGGGATTCCTGACACTTGATTTGTGTTGTTTGCCCTTTGTTTGGGTCTTGAATCTTGAGAGAACCTTAAGAGGGTGTTTATATGGTTCTAAGGTCTAAATATACTGAAATGACTTAAAACGGGTTCTAAACATATTATATATATCCATCTCTCTTAAACCGACTATGTGGAACCCATAGAGAGGTGCTTAGCACAGTCCCGCAAAAATGCAAATATCTCTCTATTATAATATCGTATCGATGAACGGTTAGATGTGTTGGAAACTAGACTTGTAGATCTTCAATTTGGTGGGTATATCACCGCGTAATTCCAAGTATATTGGTAGAAAAGCTTAGTAACATTTGACCTAAAATTTAAGTAAAATAATGAACATAAGTTGCGATAACTTTTGTCGACTTTTGTTTCATAACTCGCTAGACTTCGAGACTTATGATACATATATTATGTGATTCAAATACCTCTTGATAATATTAAGAATACCGAGGTCTACCCAAA
Source organism: Nicotiana paniculata (assembly GCA_005239505.1). Taxonomy (NCBI): domain Eukaryota; kingdom Viridiplantae; phylum Streptophyta; class Magnoliopsida; order Solanales; family Solanaceae; genus Nicotiana; species Nicotiana paniculata. The sequence continues at coordinate 35,142 of ML350379.1, read as the reverse complement.
AATACGGGTTACAACATCCTTGATTCGTTTAACTTTTAATACTTGTTAATCACCCTTATACACTCTTGTATAATTTAAGACCAATAAGATTAACTTCTTATCATCTCAAAGATAATCTCTTCTCATATTTACGTCGACTAACTTATGGAATGAATGAACATACGTGAATATGTGTTGTAACACCCTCCCCCCCTTAGGAACATTCATCATCGGTACATTATTCGTACTGACGTATATTTTTCCTGGGGACACTGCGTTTTATGCTCTTAGGTCCCGATAGACAAGTCGAGAGCTCTCCAAGTAGGCTATCAACTCAGCGGAAGATGTTGGTGCCCTCCATTTGCTTCGGAGTAGCTTGTTTGGTTAGTATGATTTAGACATGTATTGTTTGGTATGGCGAGACTCTGTCCTTAGAGGCTGGTAGACAGATTTATGTACGTAAAAGATTGTATGGCCTTGTCCGCCTATGTTCAGTATACGAGTGGTTATTTTGGTGTTATAGGCTCGTATGTCTTATGTATAAGTTGGTATCACATATTGTATTCTACTTATATCATGACAGCTTTCCGACTCAGTTATCTATGATAGTATGACATGAAAAGATACGTTATGTTGGTACTCGATTGTGTAAGATACCGGGTGCCCGTCACAGCCCATCAATTTGGGTCGTGACAAAAGTGGTATCAGAGCAGTTCTGTCCTAGAGAGTCTACAATTCGTGTCTAGTAGAGTCTTGTTTATGGGTGTGTCGTGCACCACACTTATAAGCAGGAGGCTATAGGGCATTTAGGGCTGTCACTCTTTCTTCCTACTCTAGATCGTGTGGTAGAGCTCAGCTGTAAGAACTCAATTTCCTAAACTCTATCTTATTCACAAAGACGCTTGCTAAGAGATATCTTATTCAAATACCTTAAGATTTCGTTCTATAGATAATATAATGGACAACAAAAGAAGATTCATGAGAAACTCAGAAAATGGTCATTTAGGAAGACGCTTCCCCCAAAGCAAGCAATGTGAGCAAAATTAAACTTAAGGGACTATGTGTGCCAGTTATACTAAGTGTCACCCTCGCGAGTAAGGATCATTGATAATGTGAAAAGACGCCTAAGAGGAAGAGGTAAAACATCTATACGTAGATCATCAAAGCACTAAATCTTAGTGCTCTTCTAAAGGGGAGAATATGGAGTAATGTGGCGTTAAGTCAAAATTAAGTGATTCTAGTAATTATGGAATGGTAAAGGAAGAATGTGATAAAATGAAAAAGGGATGATATTGTACTTCTTCAAAGCCTACATATATGCTACGATACTGAGCATTATGCAAACACGACGTCAACGAGAGAAAGTAAGGATTCCCGCCCTATATGTTATTTATCAATAAGGAGCCAGTGCGAGAGGTAAGTTAAGACAAAGGAAATAACCCAAGAAAGGTTACCTGAAATATTGATATGGGAATGGGACAACAAGTAGTTAGTAGTTGATTTAGGAAGAGCCTAGCTATGTCTAGACAAGAGGGTACAAACAAATCAACAGATCGTGCATGATAAACATAGGGGACCCCAATATGGGGAATTCAACCTTGCAGTTATGACATCATGATCCTTGAGAAATATTCGGATAGAAGTTGGGGTAGATAAAGATATTGTATGATTGTTACTGAAATAAAAGAGAGTACTACTGGGAAGTCAGTCGAAATATTAGTTCAGAAGTAACCCTACAAGCACAGGGGCGTGGAGATAAGTAGTTGCGGGTAATTATAGGCGAGGAAGAACAACACAAAATTCCGTCAGGCACACGATGTGATAAGCTCGCAACCTTACAAGAGTCAGAGGATCACCCTCTAAGTACTACAATGAAAGACTAGTTGATGAAATAAGGAAGAAGTCTTCAACCAAAGCACAGTGACCTAAAGAGGAAATGGTTGTCTAAAACAGTCTAACTACAAAATTGTATGCACTCCAAAAGAAAGTTGCACCTACCACGGCTAATGAGCGGGGAGTAAAACCAAAAGTAATATTCGAGACGATATGAGTTGCACAAAATCTTGGGCATGCGTGAAAACATAAATAAGCTAAGTATGCATGCAAAATGGGGCAAAAAGACCAAGAAAAGCAACTGCTTACGTTTGAAGAAAGCTGAAATGGAACGAAAGGAATTATTCGATTAATGATCAGCCGAAGAAGACTCCGGTATAAGTTAAAAGAAGGAATTGGGTCCAGATCATAGACAAATGATTGAATCATTAGAAGATTACATCATGGTTTTCCATAGCGTCCATAAAAGGCTAAAGTAATAACTAAATGACATAAGCCACAGATCGGAAGATAGCTTAAGCCTTCATAAAGTATAATCAGAAGGAGGAGGAAACTAAAGAGTTACATAAACTAAGTAAATTAGGAGTCTTCTTATTGGACCCAGAAAGTTATAGACATCATGATTGAGAACATTGCAGAATCACTCTTAATATCAGAGGTACAAAAGAGACAATACAGTAGCCATTTTCTATAACGGCTCTACGATCAAGCCAGTTAGAAGTGTCCCAACCTCATAACAAGTTAGTATTAAGCTCTCACGAAATTGTGCAAAGAGGTGCATGTATTATAATAGAAGTTCAAGACGTGGATCATACCTATGTGGAGGGGAGGTCATGAAAGAGATAGAAGATGTGATGTGAGAGTTTAAGGTACTAAGGTAAAGGTGAACAACGTACGAGATACTCAAAAGAAGAAGGTTGAGAATAGTCCATACTTCGAATAGAAGGCTAGAAGCGCGAAAATCAATATCCAGGAATGATAGCGGCATCGTAAGTGATATATCTTCCAGCCTATAGTTTCTAGGTACCGTGAGATCTAGCCAAGAGAGTAAAGAAGAGTTAGAGATGATGTGATGTCTTGCTTGATGTTCTAGAATAACATAAGGGAACCTATGGTGCAAACAAATTGAAGGTTGCAAATAGTATATATAAATATGTAGAGGTCGCAAGCTAATATATAGTAAAGCGACGAGGTTTTATGACGTGAGTAAGGATGAGAAAGGGTAAGTGAGAAGGTGACAAAAATGGATAAGTACTCGAAATTAAGCCCACGAAAATAAGAGAGCTAATGATTTCTCTAAGATATAGATAACTCAGTATAGCCTGAATGAACTCAAAGGAGTCTAAGACTAATAGCATTTAGAAGAGATGGAATGCACCCTGGTAGTAGAATAAGGGTGTAATTATGATAGATAAAGGATGACGTTTGGGCCTTCGATTGAGTAATGACTCAAAGAGAATTTCATGAATTGTACAGGATTAAAAAACCCATGTAAGGTGAGTCATATTGGGATGCTATAAAATACGGTTATGGAAGTATAGTATGGTCCCTAGGTGGATCAATCTAATTACTCCAGATGTCCCCGATGAGACATTAACCCTAGTGGCAATGTTACATAAGAGATCAAGCTATCAGTGGTAGATGATAGATCATTAAGGTGAATCAACAGTAGATGGACAAAATTTACAAAGTATGAGGTGAGATTAGGCCGTCATTCTTAAGATGACAAGTAATGGGGAAGCATTAAAGGACTTAGATTTATACATATGGGATAAGCAACGAAAGTAACCTAGAGTTCGGTAGCAGGCCTCAGTAAAGATATATTGAAGTAAGAGTTGTGGTATAGTATGACCTACCTAGATGCAGTAAAGTCATACGAATGGATAAGCAGATCAATGAAATAAGGTATTACAATGTTCGTAAGTTCGACAAAGTACCGAGCAAAGAACTTCAGTATATCTACACATGCCCATAGGGACATTTTATCAAGCTTTGTATGTTTACAAAGTGAGACCTAGAGATTGGCTAAAAGCTGAAGGAAAAAGGAGAGAAGAGTCGCATAGGCGCACTTACAAAGTCAGAGTCGTACAGGCTGCATGATAAAAAGGTAGCAACAATTATAAGATTGGAAGGATTCCGACCACGAGTCGTGATGTGAGAAATAGGCCTAAAGGGGGGAATGCCCTGGCTTTTGGATTTATTTACAGAACAGTTGCCTAGATAGCAAGAAGAGTACTTTGTATTCCCCCGACATAAGTGATGAAAACGATAAGTGCATCTGTCAACATTCAAAGATGAATGTTCCAAATGAGGGAATGATGTTACACCCCATATTTTCGTACATGAAAGTATGCCATAAATAAACTAATGAAAACTCGGAAATGGGATGTTACATCCTGCATTTTTTGTACGTTAAAGTTTCGTCGTAAGTTAATCGACGTAAGCTCGGAGAAGAGATTATTTTGGAATTATAAGTATTATGCTATTTCAAACAAGGGATAAGTAAATTCTTGAAGGTGAGAGGGCAAGCAAATCGAAGAAAATGATTTTCAACAAAATTTGTCAATTTCGGATAAAATACGGTACGAGCTATAATACCCGGTATTTATGGACTAGGGCCATACAAGGTACCACATGACCATAATAGTGAGGTATACAAGGTGTGCTAAAAATGAGTAATATTTTAAATAATTTGAAATATCTTAACTATGTGGGTAATTGATTAACTATTGGATAAATAGGAGACTTAGTTAATTGAGGAATTATTGGATAATTAATTAGAAAAATGTTATAAGAATTAGATCCTCCCCAAACGTGGCAGCCCATTACTATAATTAGTGACCTTAAATTATATTGAAATGTGGCAAGGTTAGATGAAATTGGTACGGCTTAGTCATAATGCAAGTAGGGCCCACTAACCCATAAATATAAGAAATCTTTTACATCATTAAGGAAGGTTATGTTAAAAAAAAGTAACGTTGGGCCTCTCCAAATCACAAATAGAGATACTTACAATTGCAAAGTAACGCATGAAAGTCACAAAATCAGTACGAAATTACATTATGTAATAGCAACGGAATTTTGCGATTCTAAATGAGTAAGATGTGACATTTTCATATCATACGGATTTTTCTTTACTCTAAGTATGTTATTCCTTTTTTCTTTTGGCATAATCTATAAGACACAAACCAAACGAGCAAACGCACAATTTTCATATATGACTCTGCTCATAGAAATATTGGACCTACATGTTTCACAGATGAGTTAGGATAATCATAAATCCATATATAGCTTTCAAGTGGGAGGAGCATCCAATCTCTTACTATTCATTTCTAGTTATTACTCCGTTAACAGTAACTTCCCTAGCATACTCGACCCTATTTTGCAAACCCAAAACTCACTACCTCATATTTGAAGATAATAAGAGTGTAGGAAATAGAAGCTAATTTAACATTTGAGATAAAAAGAGTAAATATAGTATGAAGGATTTATGTACTTTTGGAAAAGATAAGATCATAATCATCAGTTGTTGCTCGTATACATATAAGAATTGGTTAATGTATATAAAAGAGCCAAGTCAGGAATTGGTTAATGTATATAAGATGCTTATGTTCTTGATTTTTCATGTGTCATATTATTCTATCATCTGTTCATGAGTCTTATAAAACACGTAAGTTGATAAAGTTTATTTCGTGATATTAATTAGAGGCGTAATGGTCTTATGACGTACCAAGAGATTTTATTAATGCATTTCATATGTATTTCATGCATTTATACATGCACATTGATTCATGACCAGATGGCGCTATATACGCGTATATATATGTATATGGGATATGTGAAAAGGTTACGACGTTATATACGCACCACCACCTGATCAGCTGGTATACGTTGATGATTTTGCCCACAATGGCCGAGATTATATGATGGGATACCCTCAGAGGCCTGATGATGTTATGAAATATGTACCTATGCACGACATGACATTCATACGCATATGCATGACACTATAATTATTTCATGATTTATGGAGTTATCTAGACATACAAGTTGAGACATTTACTCTATAATTCTTCCATGTCTGTTATGTACTTATTTATGTGACTTACATACTCGGCACATTATTTATACTGACGTACCTTTTTCCTGGGGACATTGCGTTTCATGCCCGTAGGTCCCGATAGACAGGTCGAGAGCCCTCCAAGTAGGCTATCAGCTCAGCGGAAGATGTTGGTGCACTCCATTTGCTTGTTTAGTTAGTATGATTTAGACGTTTATTTTTTGGTATGTCGGGACTATTCCCCGACCTTTATGAAAAATTATGTATTCTTAGAGGCTGGTAGATAGATGTCATGTACGTAAAAGATTGTATGGCCTTGTCGACCTATGTTCAGTATACGAGTGGTTATTTTGGTCTTATAAGCTCGTATGTCTTATCTATAAGTTGGTATCACATGTTGTATTCTACTTATCTCACCGCAGCCTTCCGACTCAGTTATCTATGATAGTATGACATGAAAAGATACGTTACGTTGGTACTCGGTTGAGTAAGATATCGGGTGCCCGTCGTGAACCATCGATTTGGGTCGTGATAAGGGTACCATCAATGGAAGATTCGGGATTTGGATGTTCCGAAGACTGCTTTCCAGACTATATATAGCCATTATTAGTTTTTAGTGATGTACTTCGACTTCACTAACACCCCACCGACATATATGGATTTGATGAACTGGATGTTCAGGCCATATATTGATTGATGACATTTTGATCTATTTGCGTGGCATGGAGGAGCACGGGCAGTATTTGAGAGCGTTGCTTCAGAACTTGCGGGAACAGAAGCTATATGCCATGTTCTCCAAGTGTGAGTTTTGGCTAGATTGTGTATCATTCTTGGGCATGTTGTATCAGGCGAGGGTATTAAGGTGGATCCCAAGAAGATTGAGGCAGTTCAGAGTTGGCCTCGTCCTACTATGGCAACTGAGATCCGGAGTTGAGGTTAGCAGGTTATTATCACCGGTTTGTGGAGGGCTTCTCATCTATTGCAGCACCGTTGACTAGACTGACCTAGAAGGGTGCTCCATTCTGTTAGTCCGATGATTGTGTGGCGAGCTTCCAGAAGACGGCTTGGACTACAACACCAGTTCTAGTGTTTCCTTCCGGTTCGGGGATGTATACCTTGTATTTTGATGCTTCACGTGTTGACTTGGGTTGTGTATTGATGCAGGAAGGGGAAGTTATTGCATATGCTTCACGTTAGCTGAATCCCCATTAGAAAAATTTTCATGTACATGATTTGGAGTAGGCCGCGATTGTTCATGCTCTCAAGATCTGCAGAGAAGAGGCTATTAGCTTTGGACATTCAGTCATTTGCTAACAGACTTCTGAGGTTGGATATTTCAGATCCCAGTCGAGTTCTTGGATGAGTCATTGACCAGTCTTCACTACTGGAGCAGATTAAGGCTTGATAGTTCGATGATTCGCACTTGTTGGTTCTCAGGGAGACGGTACTACATGATGGTGCCAAAGAGGTTACTGTCGGTAAGGATGGTATTCCGCGACTCCACTCTCGCCTATGTGTTCCTAACGTCGATGGCTTGAGGGAGAGGATTCTAGAAGAGGCACATAGTTCACGATATTCTATTCATCCAGGTGCTACGAAGATGTGCGACCTGATGAAGCATTATTCATGGTGGCGGATGAGGAAAGACATAGTTGAATATGTTTGCGAGGTATCTAAATTTCCAGCAGGTTAAGTACGAGCACAAGAGGCCAGGTGGCCTACTCGAGCAGATACCTATACCTGAATTGTAGTGGAAGCGCATTACTATGGACTTTGTAGATGGATTGATGCAGACCTTGCGGAAGTTTGATGCAGTTTGGGTCATTGTCAACAGTTTGACCAAGTCGGGACACTTCATTCCGGTGGTGACCACATATACTACAGAGAATTTAGCCCACATTTATATTCAGAAGATAGTTCGATTGAATGGTGTGGCCGTTTCCATCATATTAGATAGAGGCCCTCAGTTCACTTTGCATTTTTAGAGGGCAGTACAGAGACAATTAGGGACCTGTGTAGAGCTCCGCACAGTCTTTCATCCAAAGGCCGACGGCAGCCGGAGCGGGTAGTTCAGATCTTGGAGGACATGCTCAGAGCATATGTGATTGACTTTGGAGGGAAGTGGGATTGATTTTTGCCTTTGGCCGAGTTTTATTACAACAAAAATTATCAATCCAACATCGACATGGCTCCATTTGGGGCTTTATGTGGTCTGCAATGTCATTCTCCCATCAGATGGTTTGAGCCTAGCGAGGCTAAGTTATATGGTACTGATTTGGTGAAGGATGCCTTGGAAAATGTAAAGTTGATTCATGAGCAACTTCGTACGGCACAGTCCAGATAGAAGAGTTACGCGGATCAGATGGCGCGTGATTTATCATTCATGGTGGGCGAAAAATTTCTCTTGAAAGTCTCGCCGATTAAGGGAATCATGAAGTTTGGGAAGAAGGGCAAGTTAAGCCCAAGGTTATAGGTCTGTTTCAGGTGTTGTGACGATTTGGGAGGTTGATTATGAGCAGTACTTGCCTCCCTACCTATTGGGAGATCATTCGGTTTACCACGTGTCTATGCTCCGGAAGTATCATGCCAACAGGTCACATGTGTTAGACTTCAGTACGATTCAGTTAGATGAGATCCTGGGTTATGAGGAGGATCCGGTTTCCATTGTTGATAGGCAAGTTCTCCATTTGAGGTATAAGAGGATTTCTATGGTAAATATTCAGTGGAGGGGCCAACCAAACGAGGAGGCGACTTGGGAGTCTGAGGAGGACATGCGGAGTAGATATCTACACTTATTCAGCAATCCATGTATGATTCTAGACCCGTTCGAGAATGAATGTTAGTTTATGAGGTGGATAATGTAACGACCCGACCGATCATTTTTCTTTTTAGAACCTCATTCTCCTAAATAAGTCCCTCGTATGTGCTTTTACTGTTTTATGACTTGCGGGGATGGTTAGTTCGGGATTTGGAAGAGTTCGGGTTGAAATCAAAACTCTTGGTTCCATTGTTGCGGTCAACATTTTGAGTAAACGACCTCGAAATCAAGATTTGGCGGTTCCCATAGGTTCATATGATGATTTTGGACTTAGGCCTATGTTTGGACCGAGTTTTGGATAAGCCGGGAGCGTTTTGGCGCCTAATAGTGAAAGTTGGCTCTTTGAAGGTTTTTAAGTACTTTAAATTTGGTTTGGAGTTGGATTTGGTGTTATCGAGGTCCAATTGGGATTCCGAGTAGTTTAAGTATATTTCAGCTAGTTGGGAGTAAGTTAGAAGAACTTGAAGTTCGTATTCTTGATTCAATTTGGTTTGGGGTATGATTCTTAGTTTAATTGTTGTTTTATGCATTCCGAGGGTGCGAGCGAGTCTGTTTTATGATTACAAACTTGTTCGTATGTTTGGACGGGGCCTCGGGCACCAGATACCATTCGGACGATGCGCAGATTGAGTTAAGACTCAAAAGGGCTACTGGTGCACTAGTTCTGTTGTGCCCGCACTTGAAAGCTTTTGGCAATGGGTGCGAGCCCGCATATGCATTGTTCCGGCCGTAGATCTGGCTGGGCAATGATTGGAAATGGATTGTAGATGCGGGTGATTGTGCGCACCTACGAAATCGTAGGTTATATTAAGGAGAGAGCAAAAGTGGCTTCAGCTGTAGGGGCGACAGGCTGGCCGTAGAACCGGGACCGCAGAAGTGGGTCTTCATCCAAAGAAGACGAACCAGCCAGCCTTAGGCTCTTCCGCAGAAGCAGACCTTAGTTCGCAAAAGCGATGCCGCAGATGCGGCCCAGCGACCGTTGATGCAGAAATTGCTGGAGGCATACCCTCATTTAATACGAGACTTAGGCATGTTTAGCTCATTTATTTCATTGTTTGGGCGATTCTTGGAGCTCTTAGAGAGGGGATTTCACCTACCACTTTGAAGTAGGTAATTTCTACACAATGTGAGTTAAATTGTCATGACCCGATTTTTCCTATGCTGGGTGTCGTGATGGAACCTAGTCTTAGGGACTAGGTAAGCCTAAGATTTTTTGAATAATAACAATAACTAAATAACATCTAACAATTTTTTAAATAGAAATCTCTATAAAATTTACAATTCCTAAAATCGGTAGTACAAGTCATAAGCTCTACAGAGTTTGCTACAAATTTATAAATACAACTGTTTGAAAAAATATAAATAGTGTGAATAGGAAATCAGAAGGTGATTCCGAAGCCTGCGAACGCAGCAACAGGTTTACCTTGAGTCTCCACAACAACAATCTGCCACAGCTAGCTAATGATCAACTGACTTCGAAAATACCTAGATCTGCACAAAACATGTGCAGAAGTGTAGTATGAATACACCACAGTAGTACCCAGCAAGTATCAAGACTAACCTCAATGGAGTAGTGACGAGGAACAATCAAGACACCTACTGGACTAAATAACCTGAACAATTATAAATATAGGAACAACAGAGTATGATATCTACATAAAGACTATGAAAAATGGAAAATAATTCGGTAATTGTAATAAGAAAGGAAAACAATAACTATCAGTGGAATACCATAATAATAACATAGAAGAATGAAGAGAAACACAACCTAAATCTGATAATCTCAAATAAAGAAAGGGCAAGTAACCGCTCAACAAATAACGACCGCTTTCACACAAGATTTTAGTCAATAAACTCCACAAGGTACCGAACTTCAGACAATTCACAACTCACGGGTCCTAATACCTGGACCCTATCACTTGGCATCCTGTGCTCTCATTACACTTTATAATCGAACTGATGACTCACGTGCCAAATAGAGTCATTCTCACATATAAGGCAAGTAAATAAGGGTGTGCATCAATACTCAACATTATCAAGAAACCTCTTAACTGATAAGAGTGCTTAACCACGTGTATGCTTGTGCAAGTTTCCTAACATAGTTCATGTCAGCTAGTAAGTATATGAAAAGAAATGGACAACACGTAGAATATTTTCTCATATTTTTCTACAATATAAAGCTCATACATGTAAGTGGACCACTACACAAACACCAGCAACAAAAATGCCCCCAGGCCATCACAAGTCATCACAAATCAATCCCTAACATAGCCACCTTGTCTCACCATGTGTACAATATTAAAGTAAATGCTCGCCTTGTCTCGCCAAACGTGCGCAATAATGTTCCCACCTTATCTTGCCACATGAGCAATGCACATATATATAGCTCGACTTGTCACGCCACATGTGAAAACATCAATAGTAATAATAGCAAGGCAGAAAACTCGTACAATCCCATAACAACAATCGTACAGAGAAAAACCTCGTGCATCACCACAAAAGTACAACATCAACAATGACAATAATACAAGGTACGACTAATAAGTCAACTCAGAAATTCCAGAACTCAAAGAAACGGAGGAACTAATTCACAAGGGGTAGTCACAACAGGGAATGCTAGTCATAATAAGAACAACTTAACAAGAAAGGAAATACTATGTAACAATGGTCCACAATATACAGTTCGACAACGAGGGAGCTAACACAAGTTGAATAATTCGAACTAAGGACAAGTCAACCAAAATATAGGATATCTAACTTCTTTTAAGGTTGAGCAATTATGAAAGAGATACAACCAATCCAATTAAAGATAGCCAGTGGAAAAATAACCATAACCTTAATTAAGGATTAACAATTACAGAAGAGATAACTATAACATCAAATAAAGACAAGAAGTTAGGGGAAGGATAACATGGAGCTGCAGAACCCTTAGGAAAAATTCCACATTCTTGAATTCTTGTCGTGTGAATCAGTTGATTCTAGCAACTAAACTTCTGTTGTTTCATACTCTAACAGATGATGAGGACTCGTACTACTAGGAAAGAGGACAACCACCAGTACCACCAGCCAGGGCCGCGAGAGGCCGAGGTCACGGTAGAGGCCGTGGTAGAGGTAGAGGTACAACCCGCACAATAGCTGAGGTAGTACGTGCAGATCCACCAGCTGCCCCAGGTCAGGACCAGATCCCAGTTGTGGATGGACCAGTGGGACCAGCTCAGGCACCACCTGTGCCCATCATGATTCTTGGCCTTCAGGAGGCCTTAGCTCGAATTTTAACCGTGGGAACCGGCCTTACTCAGGAAGTCTCTATTTTGATGGTCGTAGCCACTTCTCAAGCTGAGGAAGGCACTCAGACTCTTGTCGCCCGCACACCTGAGCAGGTTTTATAGGGCCTCCAAACACCGGGGGCACCACCAGCCTAGCCGGTTGCAGCTGCTCAGGACTAGGTGGTTCCTGCTACACCTGAGGATGAACAACATAGATAGGAGAGGTTTGGGAGAATCCAACCTCCATCTTTCAGTGGCGTAGAAGGAGAGGATGCATAGGGTTTCTTGGACATGTGTAAGAGAATACTCCATACAACCGGTATTCTAGAGACTTGTGGGGTCTCGTTCACTAGCTTTTAGTTCTCTGGGGCTGCATTCACTTGGTGGGAGGCTTACGAGAGGCGTAGGTCGGTCGGCGTAACACCCCTTACCTGACAGTAATTCTTCGTTATCTTTCTAGAGAAATTCGTGCCTCAGTCCTGTAGAAAGGAGCAGTGTAGACAATTAGAACCGTCGTTAGGGTGATATGTCTGTGATGCAGTATGTGATGTGATTCTTGGAGTTGGCCCGTCATGCTATCTTGTCGGTTCTCACATACAGGGATAGGATCAGGAGGTTTACAGATGGCCTCACTTATCAGTTGTGATTGCTCATGACCAGAGAGAGAGAGTGTCTGGTTCTAACTTGGATGAGGTTGTCGACGTTGCTCGGCAGATTGAGATGGTTCGTGGTCAGGGGAGGGTTGAGAGAGAGGACAAGAGGCCTCGTAGACATGCTTAGATATCTCGCCATGGTTCTCACGGTTATCAGCATGGCCGTTCATCTCTCGGTGCCCTTCCAACACAGAGTTCTTCTCGTGCTCTATCGGGTCAGGGTTCGTGTATGCCAGGTCCTTCTGCCAGTTATCCCGTTGCTTAGAGCTCCATTCGGTCCCCAACACTAGCAAGGGGAGTTGATATGAGTGTGGGGAGTTTTGTCACATGAGGAGAGAGTGTCCCCGTATAGTGGGAGGTATCGCTCCGTAGAGGAGCCAATCTTTGTCATTATCACCATTTCATCCAACCCCCGAGCTAGCTAGAGGTGGAGCCCAGTTAGCTAGGGGTCGCCCGAGTGGGGAAGGTAGATCACAGGGTGGCCAGGCCCGTTTCTATGCCCTCCTTGCCAGACCAGATGCCAATGCTTCAGATGTTGTGATTACAGGTATTGTCTCAGTTTTCCACAGAGATGCTTCTGTATTATTTGACCCTGGTTCCACTTATTCATATGTTTCCTCGTATTTCGCTCATTTTCTGGATATTCCCCGTGAGTCTTTAGTTTCATTTGTTTATGTATAGTCCTATGGGAGATACTATTATTTTGGACCACGTATATTGGTCATGTGTGGTGACTATTGCGGGTCGGGAGATGAGAGTGGATCTTTTGCTGCTCAGTATGGTTAATTTTGATGTGATATTGGGTATGGATTGGTTGTCTCCATCTCATGTTGTTCTACATTGTCACGCTAAGACTGTGACGTTGGTGATGCGGGGGTTGCTGAGGGTTGAGTGGAGCGGTTCTATAGACTATGTACCTAGTAGAATGATTTCATACTTGAAGTCTCCGCGGATGGTTGAGAAAGGTTGTCTATTCTATTTGGGTTTTGTGAAGGATGTTAGTGCAGGGACTCTTGCCATTGATTCTGTGCTGGTAGTGCATGATTTTCCAGATGTGTTTCCTGCAGACCTGCCAGGCATGCCGCCTAACAGGGATATTGATTTCAGTATTAATTTGGTGCCGAGCACTCAGCCCATTTCTATTCCACCATATCATATGGCACCGGCAGAGTCGAAGGAGTTGAAAGAACAGCTTCAGGAACTCCTTGATAAGGGGTTTATTTGGCCTAGTGTGTCACCATGGGGTGCACCGGTTCTATTTGTGAAGAATAAGGATGGTTCTATGAGGATGTGCATTGATTATAGGAAGTTTAACAAGGTCACAGTCAAGCTTCAGGGGGCGAGGATGTTCTCCAAGATCAATTTGAGGTCAAGGTATCACCAGCTGAAGATTCGGGATTCGGATATTCTTAAGACAACTTTCAGGACCCGATATGGCCATTAAGAGTTCCTTATGATGTCTTTTGGGTTGATCAGTGCCCCATCAACATTCATGCATTTGATGAACAATATGTTTCATCCTTATTTGGAATCATTTGTTATTGTATTCATTGATGTTATCCTGGTGTACTCTCGTAGCTCGGAGGAGCATGCCTAGCATCTGAGGATAGTTTTATAGAGATTGAGGGAGGAGAAGTTGTATGCAAGGTTCTCCAAGTGTGAGTTTTGGATCGGTTCAGTGGCGTTCTTGGGGAACGTGGTGTCTAGTGAGGGTATTTAGGTGGATCCGAATAAGATTGAGGCGGTGCAGAGTTTGCCCAGGCCGTCCTCAGCCATGGAGATTAGGAGCTTTCTTGGTTTGGTAGGCTCTTACCATAGTTTTGTGGATGGTTTCTCATCTATTGCATCTCCCTTGACCAAATTGACCCAAAAGGGTGCTCCATTTAGGTGGTCAGATGAGTGCGAGGAGAGATTTCAGAAGCTTCTGGTTCTTACACAGGTTATTGTGATGCCTCGCAGATAGGTATTTGATGTGTTCTAATACAGGAGGGTAAAGTGATTACTTATGCTTAACGCCAGTTGAAGACCCATGAGAAGAACTATCATGTCCATGATCTTGAGTTAGCAGCTACTGTCACGCCTTGAAGATTTGGCGGCACTATTTGTACGGGGTTCATTGTGAGATCTATACTGATCACCAAAGTTTGCAATATATGTTCAAGTAGAAGGATATTAACTTGCATCAGCGGAGGTGGTTGGAGCTTTTTAAGGACTATCATATCACTATTTTGTCCCATCATGGGAAGGCCAATGTGGTGGCCGATGATTTGAGTCTTCGGGCGGAGAGCTTGGGGAGTTTAGTGTATCCTCCACCAAAAGAGAGACCCTTGGCATTGGATGTTCGTGCCTTAGCTGGCCAGCTTGTCAAATTGGATATTTCAGAGCCGAGTCGGGTATTGGCTTGTGTGGTCTCTAGGTCTTCTCTTTATGATAAACCCCATTTGCTCGTCCTTTAAGACAGGGTTTGGCCAAGTGATACTAGAGATGTGACTATTGGTGATGACGGGTGTTGATGATGCAGGTCCCGATATATGTGCCCAATGTGCATGGGCTTTGAGAGTTGATTATTGAAGAGTCCCAGACCTCGCGGTATTCCATCCATCCGAGTGTCGCGAAGATGTACCGGGATTTAAGGCAACACTATTGGTGGAGGAGGATGAAGAATGATATAGTAGGGTTTGTGGCTCGGTGTCTCAACTGTCAGCAGGTTAAGTATGAGCATCAGAGACCGGATGTCTTTCTTCAGAGGTTAGAAATCCCATAGTGGAAGTAGGAGCAGATTACCATGGATTTCGTAGTTGGGCTCCCATGGACTTCGAGAAAGTTTGATGCTATTTGGGTGATTGTGGATCGGCTGACCAAGTCCGCACACTTCATTCCAGTTGGTACTACTTACTCTTCAGAGCGGTTGGCTGAGATTTACATTCGAGAGATTGTTCACCTCCATGGTGTCCCAATTTCCATCATTTCAGATAGAGGCACAAAATTTACATCATAATTTTGGAGGGCAATGCAGCGAGAGTTGGGTACTCAGGTGGAGTTGAGAACAACCTTTCACCCTCATATGGATGGACAGTCAAAGCACAATATCCATATATTGGAGGACATGTTATGCGCTTGTGTCATTGATTTTGGGGATTCATGGGACAAGTTTCTATCGTTCGCAGGGTTTGCATAAACAACAGTTATCAGTCAAACATTTAGATTGCTCCGTACGAGGCTATATATGGGAAGCGGTGTAGATCTCTGATGGGATGGTTTGAGCCTGAGGCTAGGCTCTTGGGTA
The DNA here is from genome assembly GCA_005239505.1 of Nicotiana paniculata. Classification (NCBI taxonomy): domain Eukaryota; kingdom Viridiplantae; phylum Streptophyta; class Magnoliopsida; order Solanales; family Solanaceae; genus Nicotiana; species Nicotiana paniculata. The sequence continues at coordinate 19,247 of ML350379.1, read as the reverse complement.
AAGACTTTGTCCAGAATTCATTATACAAGGTGAAACTGATTCAAGGACGGCTTCACACGGTGCAGTCTAGGCATAAGATCTATGCGGACAAGTAGGTCTGTGATGTGTTTTTCATGACAGGAATTTGATTTCAGACTTAGGAGCGTGTGGAATGTGATTTGGTGGTCCGTAGTTGAATTAGGCTTGTATTGGCGAAAGCTGGAATTTTGGCGATTTTGGCCGACTGGGGAAATTTTGATATCGGGGTCAGAATGGAATTTCCGGATGTTGGAGCAGGTTCGTGGTGTCCTTTTTGAATTGTGTGTAAAATTTGAGGTCAATCGGTCGTGGTTTGATAGGTTTGGGCGTCATTTGTAGAATTGAGAAGATTAGAACTTCTTAGGCTTGAATCCGGGTGTAATTTGGTATTTTGAGATTATTTTGAGTGATTCGAAGGTTCGACTAAGTTCGTATGGGGTTATATGACTTGTTGGAAGGTTTGGTTGAGGTCCGGGCGCCTCGGGGGTGTTTCGTATGCCCATCGGAAGGAAAATATTTGACTTAAGCTTGGCTGATTTTTCTGGTAGTCTAGTGTTTCGCACCTGCGGTGGGGAACCCGTAGGTGCGGCCCCGCAGAACCGAGGAGGAGGTCACAGGTTCTGGCAAGCCTGGGCTGGACTGGAAGCGCAAATGTGGAGGAACGAACGCATCTGCAAAGTCACAGATGCTGAAGGGAAGTCGCAGATGCTGAAGGGAAGTCACAGATGCAGAGAATGGCCTGAGTGGGAAGAACCGCAGAAGCGGGCAGGGCCCGCAGGTGTGCACTCAGACTTTGGGGATTTTTGCGGAGATTTTTGAAGGGAATTCGAGGTTATCATTAAGGTAAGTTCCTTGAGCCTATTTATCTTTAGCAATGGTGTTTTCCCATTGATTTTACACCTAATTAGTGAGGTTTTGGAGTGAGATTTGGGGGTTTTGGGCTTGGGAATTGGAGAGTGAACTTTGGGGTTTTGGAGGGGCAATTGAGGTCGGATTTTAATAAATCTGCTATGGTTAGACTAGTGAGTGAATGGGCTTTTGGGTTTTGCAATTTTCGTCGGATTTCGAGAAGTGGGCCTGGGGGGTTGGTTGAGCAAATTTCGGATTTTTTGTTCAAATTTAGTTGTTTTCTTGTGGGATTGATCCCTTTAGCCTATTTTAATAGTGTTGTACTGTTTGTGGCTAGATTCGGGGCATTTAGAGGCCGATTCGATAGGTAAGGGCATTTCGGAGTACGATTTCTTGCTATTGAGGTAAGTAATAGTTTTAAATCTGGTCTTGAGAGTATGAAACCTCGATAATTTGTATGATGTGAATATTTAGAGGCGACGAACATGGTAGGTGATGGGCGTGTGAGCGTGCACCATGAGGGTTGAGACTTGGTTCGTCCCAGGAGACTGTAAAGCCGAATAGTCCATTATTATTACATGTTTCTCCTTGTTTGAGTAATTTACCGCCTTTCATGTTAGACGTCATGATTAGGCCATATGATATCACTGTTGGTACCCGAAGAGGTCGTATACTTGTTGAATTGATTGTTAGTTGTTGTCTTGTACTCAGTCACCGTCTTACTTGTATATTATATCTCAGCTCTCTCACATTTCTTGTTGATACTTGTTGTATTCTTTGTTTAGGCTGCTTATTGTGATATTCTATGAGCCCGAGAGGCTGGAGAGCTAGTGACTAAGATAGTACTTGAGTTCTGAGTTGTGATCTATGTGAGGTATAATGGATCTGGCTACACGCCGCAGCAATATTGGATCGGGTTGCACNATATATATATATATATATATATATATATATATATATATATATATATATATATATATATATATATATTGGATCGGGTTGCACGCGTCAGCATTATTGGATAGGGCTGCATGCCGCAACAATATAGGGTCGGGTTGCATGGTGCAACAATATAGCGCTTGGGCTGACGGAGCCCCTTCAGAGTCTGTACACCCACAGTGAGCGCAAGTACCTATTGAGAGTGTGTATTGAGCGATGAGAGCCGAGAGTATGAGATGTTGAGATGAGTTGAGCGATTGGTTCCTTGAGAGGCCGTACTTGCTCTTATTTAATTTTGCACTTCGTTGCTATCTGTTGTTGTTGTGAAATTTCTGGAAGATTCATATTGTTTTAGTTGAGCTCGAACTCATCTGACTTAAACTACCGGATTTGAAAGCATGTTCACTCTTTACTGAAAACTTTTGAAATGAATTGTACTTTTCATTTCTCGTAAGTGCTTCTCAGTTCCTTATTTAATTATGTTACTTGCTGAGTTGGTTGTACTCATGATATACAGGCACTTTGTGTGCAGATCCAGGTGTGTACCGTTCTAGCACTCGCTGAGTTCATCCGCTGGCTGATTTTCAGAGACTTACAAGGTAGCTTCCGGCATCCGCAGTCCTTTTTCCACCTTCTTATCATCTTATTTCTCTTGTTTTTGGCATTCAGCACAATTGTAGTAGATTGTTATTAGATGCTCATGACTTAGTGACACCCCGATGGCGGGCTATTATTCCACACTTGAGTTTTGGGTCTTTACCCCGTGGTTATGTAAACCTTCTGTTAGCTCACTTCTGTTATACATAATGAAAGCATATTAAGAATGTTGGCTGGCCTAGTTCCACGATAGGCACCATCACGACATGTTAGGTTTTGGGTCGTGACAAAAATGTCCAAATCCGAGCTCCCTAACTCAAAATATGATCAAATGAACAAACCTTCGATATTAGGTATTTTTGCCCAGTAGTTCTTCCTCGTTTTGCGTACCAAATGATTTCAAAACTTGCTTTTGATACCTCCACTGGATTTCTTGTGAAATTTCAGTCATCTTAGGCTTTTGAATCACTCCATTTGACCTTATAACATGGAGATATATTGGTTTTAATATTTGAAAATACTGCATATTTTTAAATAGGAAGTCATTAGCAATTTCGTAATTAATATGAAAAATCCGGCAACCCAATTCTTAGTAAAATGATCATAAAATCATCATACGATGTCCAAATTCAACGATTATTTTTTCTACGGATCCGTAATTATGTTACGAATCTAATGTTTTAATCAGAACAAAAATTAGAGCTCATTTTTTCAATATGGTACCATTTATACTTGATGGAACGACGGCGAAACTTAAGAAAAATGAGCGCAACACAATCCAAACCTATCTGAAACTCATCCGAACCCCTCGGGGCCCCGTACAGACATACCAGCAAGACCCATTACATAACATAGACTTACTCCAGGCCTCAAATCACGATTAACAACATCAAAACGACGAAACGCACCTCAAATCAAACTTGTTGAACTTTCAAACTTTTGACTTCTAAAAACTCGCGCCGAAACATATCAAATCAACTCAGAATGAACTCAAATCTTGCACACAAGTCCTAATACATCATACGGAGCTACTCGTGCACCCAAACTACCGAGAAAAGTGAAAAATCTGAAAACAACCTATCGGATCATTACAAAAAGTAATAAAATATACGACAAAATATTAAACAAAGTGATATGATAACAAAAAAATCCTATTAACGATGTAATAATATTAAACATTAGGAATATAATTAAAAATATACATAACAAAAATATTATTTGATGACTATATAAGTACCTTTAAATAAGAAAAAATAAAAATCTACCAATTCAATGACAAGTGGCATAGCCATACAATGACAAGTGTAGACTTTTAGAAAAAAGCTCCAACAAAGTTGGCGTTTTATAATTATTTTAAAATAAAAAATAAAAAAAGAATTGCTAATTCAAATGGGAAGTAGTTTTAAATTGGAATTTTAAAATTATTTTCAAATTAGAAATTAAAAACATTCAATTCAAATTTGAGTGTAGACAATGATAGTCTATGTCCATATCAATATCTATCTATTTATCTGTCTATCTACCTATCTATATAGAATAGGAGAAGCAAATCAATGTGATGATGCCAAGTGTAACAACCAAATTTTGGTAATTGTCTCATTTTAGGACAAACCTCCTACATATTTGGAGATTCAAAAATTATATATAAAAAAATGCAAAAAAGACATAAATACATTAACTACCTAAAATTAACTGCTCAAACATGGTGAGTGTTGGTTTATATTAGTTAATTCCTTTTTTTCTTTGATTTAAATCATTTTCATTTATAAAAAAGTATTTATTCATTAAAAGTAAGACAATATTATTGAGAAAAATAGAATAAAATTTTAAATAAGTAAATTATTTTAAGACTANTTTGTTTAATATTTTTGTATGATACTTTTTTTTACAATATAATTGAATATATATATATATATTCAATTATATTGTAAAAAAAAGTATCATACAAAAATATTAAACAAAATAATATGCTAATAAAAATTTCTATTAACAATATAACAATACTAAACATTGAAAATATAATAAAAAATACAGAACAAAAAAGTGACTATATAAGTCCCTTTAATCTAATAGAGATTTTATTATTGAGTATATCGTATTGACAATAAGATGACAATTGAAACTTATTAAAGCACTAAAATTTAATATCCAAACAAGCCCGATAACAATTTAATTTAACTAATATTTTTTAATTTCGACGTGCATTGCGCGTGTAACAACTTGACAGGGCATTTTGATTTTTAGAACCCCGTTCTCCTAAATAAGACTCCATGTATGTGCTTTTACTCTTTTATGACTTGCAAGGACGGTAAGTTCGGGATTTGAAAGGGTTCATGTTTAAATCGGAACACTTGGTTCCTTATGTTGGCCTTAGAAGGCTAAGTTTGAATTCGGTCAACATTTTGAGTAAACGACCTAGGAATCAGGATTTGACGGTTCCAATAGATTCGTATGATAATTTTGAACTTGGGTGTATGCTCGGATCGGGTTTTGGATGACCCGGGAGAATTTTGGCGCCAAATATTGAAAGTTGGTTCTTTGAAGCTTTTTGAAGTTCTGAGTAGGTTTTGGTGATATCGAGGTACAAATGGAATTTCGAGATAGGGAATAGTTCTATAATGTCATGTAAGACTTGCTCGCAAATTTGGTTTCATTACGAGTAGTTTAGGTAGGTTTCGGCGTATTGGGAGCAAATTGAAGAACTTGAAGTTCATATTTTTGATTCAAATGGTTTGGGTTTGATTTGTGGTTTTGATATTGTTTTGTGCATTCCGAGAGCTGGAGCAAGTCCATTTTATAATTTCAAACATGTTGGTATGTTTGGACAGGGCCTCGAGGGCACCGGATTCCATTCAGATGAGGCTCGGACAAAGTTTGGACTTGGGAAGCAGCAACTGAAGCATCAGGTTTCTGGTGTAATCGCACCTGCAAAGGGCTAGCCGCAAGTGTGAGCTCGCAGAAGCGAGCCATATTGCACGGAAGCGGCCCACCGTAGGCAGCCCAGAAATTGCAGGTGCAGACGAGATGAGTGTAGTTGCGCGACCGCCGAAGCGGAAGCCAACGTAGGTGCATGTCGTCTGCCGCAGGAGCGACATCACAGAAGCGAACCATTTTCTGCAAATGCAGGCTTACGTCAGCCAAGGGAGGATCGCATTTGCGATAAGGTTTCTGCAGATGTGGAGCCGCAGATGCAGCCAACTAGGCGCAGAAGCGGAAACAGCTGGGCAAAAGGGATTCATTTAGTACGGGACTTAAGCCATTTCTAACCCATTTCTCTCACTCTTTGGGCGATTTTGGAGCTTCTTGAGAGAGGATTTCACCTAGCACTTTGAGGTAAGTAACTTCTACTCAATATTAGTTTAAAACATAGATTATGGGTAGATTTGAACATGTAAATTTGTGGAATTTATCGGTTATAAGGAAAACCTAGTTTTTTTTTATAAAAATGGGATTTTACCATGGAATTTGGTTATGGAATTCAGTAAAAATCACATATTTGAGTTCATGAGATTATGGGTAACAACTTTGTTCGAAAATTTTCAGAATCCGGGCACGTGGGCCTTGAGGTGAATTTTAGGAATCTTACATTTATGGTTGGGTAACCTCTTTAATAGTTGGAATACGAACTTTTGAGCACGTACTGATTAGTTTATATACTATTTGACTAGTTTTGGATCGTCCCCACCAAATTGAGAGTTTGCGAATAATCTTGGACCGGAAAGTAGGCTTTGAGGCTAGGTAAGTCTCTTTTCTAACCTCGTATGAGGGAATTAACCCCATAGGTGAACTTAATCAATATTGTCACGACCCAAACATCCATCTAAAACACGTCGTGACGGAACCTAGTCGTACAATTTACAGAAAATACCAATAACAGAAGCGAAGCTTAACTGCAATAGATACTGAATAATAAAAACGATGCCGCTCAGCATGTACAATAACCAAAACACTAACTTACACAGCTTTCTCAAAATCCAGAATATCACGGCTCACAAGATACACAAAGGAAATAACATTTGTATACACCGGAGTCTAGTAAAAACAAATACAGACACGAAGAATAATAGAAGGGGACTTCAAGGTCTGCGGACGCGACAGATATACCTTGAATTCTTCAAAAGCTGCCACGAACTCACCGGTAATGCGGCTGAGACGAGCACCTAAATCTTCACACAAAACATGTGCAGAAGACTAGCATGAGTACACCATAATTGGTACCCAGTAAGTGCCGAGCCTAACCTTGGTCGAGCAGTGACGAGGTCAGGTCAGGCCCACTAGTATATAATTATAAAACCAGGAGAAATAAGGAGTATAATAAGAGACTAGAGTTCAACATAGGAAAACAAAATGAAATAACAGAACAACACGCATAAATAAGCAGCAGAGCATCTCCCGAGATACCGTCTTGTTGTCCCAAAAGTAAATATGCAGGGAGAACTCCCAAGGTACTGCCTCATAGTCTTAAAAGTAAATGTACAGTGAGAAGTTCCGAGGTACTGCCTCGTAGTCTCAAAAGTAAATATGCATGGGGATCTCCCGGATACCGTCACGTAATCCCAAAGTAAATACACAACGCAATCAATTATAGTCGATTAGTGCAGTAAGAGAATCTACAGTCTAGACCAAGTACAAGTCAGGAAAAGAAGCAAGAATTCAATAGGCATGTTGCAAGGTGTTCAGTTAAGCAATTAAGGCCCGTGAATATGTTATTCTAGGCTAACAGGTTAACTACGCATGCTAGTATATTAATTAAGGTGAAAACAAGTAATTACTCAGTAAAACAAAATTCAGGTTTTTAACAAATATCCTGTGTACGCACTCGTCACCTCGCGTACACAGTGCTCACATAGCAATATCAGTACCAACTCCTCAGGGAAATTCCCTCACACAAGGTTAGGCAAGCTACTTACCTCGAATCAAGCTAAATCAATCGGTAGCAAAGTTCTTCCCACGAATATCTGACTCCGAATGGCCCTCATCTAGCCAAAATCAATTACATACCATAAGAACTTAGTCGAACCCTCGAATAACACCAAATAATGTAAAAACACAATTCACCCCCCGATTCAAACTTGATGAACTTGAAACTTCCCATTTTCACAACCAACGCCGAAACCTATCAAACCATGTCTGATTGACTCCAAATTTTTCACACAAGTCATATTCAACCCTACAGACCTACTCCAACTTCCAGAATCGGAGTCCGACCCTTATATCAAAAAGTGTACTACTGGTCAAAATCACCAAAAAATTGACTTTTGCCATTTCAAGCCTAAATGAGCTACAGACCTCCAAAACACAATACGAACACATCCCTAAGTACAAAATCACTCAACGGAGCTAACAGAACTGACATAACTCTATTCTGGAGTCGTCTTCACATAGTTCAGACTACGGTCAAAATCCTAGGACTTAAGCTTCCTTTTAGGGACTAAGTGTCCCAAAAAACTTTGAAATTACAAACAACGCCTCCCAGCAAGACACATAATCTAAAAAAGACACGGGGAAGGCAGTAAATGGGGGATCAGGGCTATAACACTCAAAATGACCGGTCGTGTAATTACAAATATGTACTTCTGTTTGTGGGGGCTACGTACACATGAGGTGACAAGAGTCCATGCGTATCTAATATATATACTTATGGCCGAGTAGATTTCGATTTACACCATGCCTTGTTGATACTGTTGCTTTCTTATACTTACTATTTGTATAGAAGTAAAGTTGAGGCTGAGGATTTCTATTTTAAAGTTTCTAGTTGAATTTCTTATTTTGAAAATAATTGAGGGATATTATGACAACTTGAGAAAATAGAAACTTTCGAGTTGTTCTGTAGCAGCCGGAGTCTTTCTGTTGTTATTGTTCCATCTATTTTATTTCAGACAGTGGAGTAGGAAATCTTTTGTATATTTTACTAGTTGCCCGTACTCTTATGACACCAGGTCTTGGCACACAGACTAGTAGACTCTTGGTTTTGGTTTTATTTCATAATCATGATTTCTCTTATTAGCTTTCGTGTTATTTATTTTTAAATCTATTACTTCTAGAATCTTTTAAATTTTAAGAAAGTTTGATTACTTGGAAAAATCTTTTAAAAGGAGAAATCACATAGTTTGCTCATTATTGGCTTGCATGGTGATGGCGTTGGGCGCCATCATAGCCTAACATGGAGTTGGGTCGTGAAAACATGGAATCATAGCACTAGGTTGACGTAGGTATCACAAGTTATGGGCATGCCTAATAGGATTCTAGTGGAGGCGCATAGTTCTCGATATTCCATTCATCCAGGTGCTACGAAGATGTATCGCGACCTGAGACAGCACTACTAGTTGTAGCCGGATGAAGAAAGACATAGTTGAGTATGTAAATAGATGCCTAAGTTACGAGCTGGTTAAGTATGAGAACCAGAGGCCAGGTGGAGTACTCCAGCAGATGACTATACCTGAGTGGAAGTGGGAGCACATTGTTGTAGACTTCGTAGTTGGGTTGACGCAGACCTTGCAAAAATTTGATGCAGTTTGGGTCATTGTTCACAGGTTGACCAAGTTGGCACACTTCATTCCAGTGGTGACTACGTATACCTCAAAGAGATTGGCTCGGACTTATATCCAGGAGACAGTTCGGTTGTATGGTGTGCATGTTTCCATCATATCAGATAGAGGTTCTCAATTTACTTCGCATTTCTGGAGAGCAGTACAGAGTAAGTTGGGGACCCATGTAGAGTTCAACACCATATTTCATCCACAGTCCGACGAGCAGTCGGAGCGGATAGTTCAGATCTTGTAGCACATGCTCAGAGCATGTGCTACTGACTTTGGAGGGCAGTGGAATAGATTCTTTCCTTTGGCCAAATTTGTTTACAACAACAGTTACCAGTCCAGCATTGAGATAGCTCCATTTGAGGCTTATATGGTCGGTGATGTCTCTCTCCCATCGGGTGGTTTGATCCCGGCGAGGCTAGGTTATATGGTACTAATTTGGTGAAGGATTCCTTGGAAAAGGTAAAATTGATTCAGGAGTAACTTCTCACAGAACAGTCCAGACAAAAGAGTTAAACGGGTCAGAAGGCGCATGACTTATCATTTATGGTGGGTGAGAAGGTTCTCTTGAAAGTCTCGCCGATGAAAGGGATCATGAGGTTCGGTAAGAAGGGCAAGTTGAGCCAGAGGTTTATAGGCTCATTTGAGGTGTTGAGACGAGTTGGAGAGGTTTCTTATGAGCTTGATTTGCCTCCCATCCTATCGGAAGTTCATTCGATCTTCCATGTGTCTATGCTCCGAAGTTATCATGCCGATTTTCATATGTGTTAGACTTCATCATGATTGAATAAGATGAGAGTTTGGGTAATGAGGAGGAGCTAGTTGTCATTGTTGATAGGAAGGCAGGATTTTCAGTTGAGATCCGAGAGGATTTTCGCAGTAAAGGCTCAGTGGATGGGCCAAGCAGTCAAGGAGGCAACCTGAGAGTCCGAGGAGGACATATGGGGAAGATACCCATACTTATTTAGCACTCCAGGCATGATACTAGAATCGTTCGAGGACAAACGATTGTTTAAGAGGTGGAGAATGTAACGACCCGACCGGTCGTTTTGCTTTTAAGAACCACGTTACCCTAAGTAAGATTCCCCGTATGTTCTTTTACTATTTTATGATTTGCGGGGACGGTTAGTTCGGTATTTGAAAGGGTTCGGGTTAAAATCAGAACACTTGGTTCCTTAAGTTAGCCCGAAAAGGCTAAGTTTGACTTCGGTCATCTTTTTGAGTAAACAATCTCGGAATTGGGATTTGACGGTTCCAATAGGTTCGTATGATCATTTTGCACTTGGGCGTATGCTCGGATCGGGTTGTGGATGACCTGGGAGCATTTTGGCACCTAATATTGAAAGTTGGTTCTTTGAAGGTTTTTGAAGTTCTTTAAATTTGTTTTGGAGTAGGTTTTGGTGATGTCAAGTTCCGAATGGAAAGAGACCAGGAGTAGTTATGTACTATCATTTAAGACTTTCTCGTAAGATTTGGTGTCATTCCGAGTAGTTTTCGTAGGTTTCGGCCCATTGGGAGAAAATTAAAGAACTTGAAGTTCATATTTTTTATTCAATTGGTTTGGGGTGTGATTCGTAGTTTTGATGTTGTTTCATGCATTCCAAGAGCTCGAGCAAGTTCATTTTATGATTTCAAACATGTTGATATGTTTGTACAGGGCCTTGGGGGCCCTGGATGACATTCCGACGAGGCTCGGACCAAGTTTGAACTTGGGAAGATGTAGCTGAAGCATCAGGTTTCTTGTGTAATCGCACCTGCGGAGGGCTAGTCGCAGGTGCGAGCTAGTAGAAGTGAGCCATATAGCGCAGAAGCAGCCCAGTGTAGGTAGCCCAAAAATCCCAAGTGCAAACGAGATGAGCGCAGATGCGCGACCGCAGAAGAGGAAGCCAACGTAGGTGCGGCTCGTCTGCCGGAAGAGCGGCATCGCATAAGCAAACCATTTTTTGCAAATGCAGACTTAGGCCAGCCAAGTGATGACCGCATCTGGGATGAGGTTTTTGCTGATTCGGCCAACTAGCTACAGAAGCGGAAATCCTTGGGCAAAAGGGGTTCATTTAATACAGGAATTAAGCCATTTCTTACCCATTTCTCTCACTCTTCGGGAGATTTTGGAGCTTTTTGAGAGGGGTTTTCACCTGGAACTTTGAGTTAAGTAACTTCTACTCAATGTTGGTTTAAAACATAGATTATAGGTAGATTGGAACGTGTAAATTTATGGAATTTATGGGTTAGAAGGAAAACCTAGATTTTTATTAAAATGGGATTTTACCACGGAATTTGGTTATGGAAATTAGTAAAAATTACATATTTGAGTTCATGAGGTTATGGGTAACAACTTTCTTCAAAAATTTCCAGAATCCGGGCTCCGGGGGTGAAATTTAGGGTTGGGTAACTTCTTTAATAGTTGGAATACGAACTTTTGAGTACATATTGATTAGTTTATATACTATTTTACTAGTTCTGGATTGTTCGTCACCAAATCGAGTGTTTTCACATAATCTCGGACCAGAAAGTAGGATTTGAGGCGTGTTAAGTCTCTTCTCTAACCTTGTAAGAGGGAATTAACCCTATAGGTGAACTTAATCAATATGTACTTCTATTTGTGGGGGCTACATATGCACGAGGTGATGAGAGTCCGTGCATGACTACAATTCATGCTTATGTCCGGGTAGATTTAGGTTTACACCGTGCTTTGTTGATACCGCTTCTTGCTTGTGCTTACTAATTTCTAGAAGTAAAGTTGAGGTTGAGGATTTCAATATTTTAAAGTTTCTACTTGAAATTAATATTTTGAAAAGAATTGAAGGATATTATGACAACTTGAGAAAATATATGTTCAACCGCGTCGCAAGTATATTCCTCTAGCAGGGTAAATTTCCAGTACTCTCATGGCAGTAGGCCGTTAGTCTCAGCAGGTTAATAGATGCATCTATGGTTCGTGCCATTCAACCCTCGGCAATGCACAATATATGTATATGTATATTCGGGTCGTGCGTAAAGATATTGAAACCCCTTTTATATTTAATATTGTTTCATTGGCTTGAGAGGTGAAAGTATTAGATGAGAGAAACGACTTGGTTCCTACTTGCAATAAAAGGATTGTTTATATATTTTCCCTCTCTGAGTTCTATTATCATTTTTATATATCATGTATAATCAGAACTTCATATTATTATACTGTTGGCTCATAGTAAGTTTCAAATCGACCCCTCGTCACTACTTCTTCGAGGTTAGACTAGACACTTACTAGGTACATGTTATTTATGTACCCACACTACAATTCTGCACTTGATGTGCAGGATCTAAGGCAGGCGCATCCGGATATCAGTCTGGCGCGCACGCTTGACTTCTGGTATGAGACTACACAGTGAGCTGCACTTCTGAGTCGTTCTGCAGCAGCCAGAGTCTTTCTGTTGTTATTGTTTTGTCTATTTTATTTCAGACAGTAGAGTAGTAAATCTTTTGTATATCTTACTAGTAGCCCATACTCTTGTGACACCAGGTCTTGGCACGCACACTAGTAGACTCTTGGTTTTGGTTTTATTTCATAATCATGATTGAACTTATTAGCTTTCGTGTTATTTATTTTTAAATCTATTACTTATTGAATCTTTTGAATTTAAACAAAGTTTTATAACTTAGAAAAATGTCTTAAAAGGAGAAATCACATAGTTTGCTCACTGTTGGCTTGCCTAGCTACGGCGCTGGGCGCCATCACGGCCTAACGTGGAATTGGGGGTACACATTGCTTTGTCTTGAATCCGCTCACCTTTTTAAAGATAATGAAAAATAAGCCATTTTCCAGTCTAAAAGATAATTAACCTAAAATCCAGATCAAATTCATTTTTTAATATATATTTCTTGAAGGATACTGTTGTTGGGATACATTATAAGCCATGCGTATTGTTATAGTATTAATTATGGAAAAATTATTTATTTATTTATTCAATTCAATGAAGTTTAATTTTAAATGGATAATTTATTTGTCTGTGTGTCCTTTGTGTATATAGTAGATGATTTAGTGTATAGAGTTTAGCTTATACACGGAAGATTAAATCATCGATTCTTATAAGTGATAAAGTTTTTTGTTCATAATCTAATTATGGAATTGGACAAACCATCGGAATTGTTGAAGCACAAGATTAAATGTAATTTATCTTTATTAGGGGAATGGTTTAATTATGGCTTCTTGTGCTAGTACATTTTGTATGTATTGAATGGATCAAGCAGAGATAAGTATTTTATACTGACTTAATAAAATATTTTCTCTAGTCCATTCAATGTACTTATACTCTTAATATTGATATAATAATTATTATTAGTGTCACAACCCAAACCAACATGTCGTGATGGCGCCTATAATGGTACTATACAAGCCGACTACGCAGACATTTCCGACACTCTAAAGCTTTGAAAGATATGGAAGTAGTTAAATTAAGGGGAAAAACCTCTTAAAAACAGAGTAAGAAATAATAATCCAATACAAAATCTCTCCTGAAACCGGGGCTTCGCCAAGTACATGAGCATCTAGATAAAGTCATAACCTAACGCACCGTCTAGGTAATAAAACTGAAGCATAAAATGAAAGATAAGGTGGGAGAGTCAAGGTTTGCAAACGCAGCTCGATAGTCTCCAAAAATCCGAACTCCACAAATCAGCAACTGCCGTGACCGGAAGAGTCTGGATCTGTACACGAGGTGCAGGGTGTAGCGTGAGTACAACCAACTCAATAAGTAACAAATCTAACTGTTAGACTGAAAGGTAGTGACAACTCAGAAGGTACGGTACACTATGGAAATAACAGTACAAAAATGTAACCATGCTTTGATGTTTCAAAGTTAAATTCAATTCGAGTAAAATAAATCAAATTCTGAATAATGTGAGGAGTATGATCTCTCTACATCTACATGTCAATGCACATATTGTATGTGATGCACCACGCTGAAAGCCTCGTGAACTCACACTCTCATAATACTCCATAACTCAATACTGTATATGGCCAATCCAGTCCAGGGAAGATCTATCCCATTTATATATACATCAACTGACAGTCAGTCACTCAGAACTGCATAAGTTCAATCCAGCCCAGGGAGAGATCTATCCCCAAATAAAAATGATCCAGACAAGATCCATGTCCATGGAAGATTCATCCCTCAAAATAAAAAACTGCGCNGGGGGGGGGGGGGGGGGGGGGGCTCATTTAGCCCAAGCTCTATAATAACCCAGATCCAGGCATAAATCAATAAACATGCTACAACGTGCAACCCGATCCCATAACTGTCACTCTCAATCATGCCTTCAGCCTCACTCAGTCAACAATCTCCCAAAAGGATGATATGATATATCAATAATAGCAATGGAGACTTAGATATGATACGCAACGAATAAATATGACTAAGTACGAAATTTTAATGAAATCAATACGTCAAAAGCAAGGAAACGACCACTATGGGTCCAACAGTACCAACAATAGCCTAAACATGACTTCTAGCATGATTGGAAGCTCAATTACCTAATCACATGATGAAAACACAGAGACCAGCAAGATAAATCCACTATAGAGTTACACGCAATCGACAGTGTCATAGTTCTTACGGCGCACACCGACACACCCGTTACTTGGCATGTGCTTCACCTCAACACCAATCAAATAACACATAAACCAGGGTTCCGAACCCTTAGGGTCAAGTTTAGAAGTGTTACTTACCTCAATCTAGGCATATCTCTACTCCAACACATCTTTGCCTCGGGAAACGTCCTCCGAATGCATCAAATCTAGCCACAAACAATGTGATACAATCAACATGGGCTAAAGGAATGAGATCCATAATGTAATACTAAGTTATTCATAAAATGTCAAAAGTCGACTCAAAAGCCGGCTCCTAGGCCCACATCTCGAAATCTGATATGTCACAAAATCTGAAAGCCCATTCAACCGCGCGTCCAATCATACAAAATTTACCAAAATCCAACACCAAATCTTCACCCAATCCTCAAATAAAACTCTCTAAATACCTAGCCTCAAAGTACCAAATTCCACCTTAAATACACACAAGTGACTTACCTCACGAAACCCCTCGAAAATCCTCGCAAAGATCGCCTTAGACCAAGTTTGAAATGTTCAAAATGAGACAAAATCGTGAACCCTTTAATTTAAGTGTTCTATCCAGCCCACCAGCTTATGTGGTGAACCACTGGAACTGGGCCTCTGCTTCTTCAGTCCTCTCCATCACATTTGCGCAATCACAGGTGCGGAATTCCCAATCGCACCTGCGCACACTTCTCTTTTGCACCCATCACGCCGCACCTGCGTGGACCACGCAGGTACGGAAAACTCCTCACACATGCGACTAGAGTCCTCCTTAGTCTTGGTCGCATTTGAGCTTCTCAGCTTGCAACTGCGATTAAAGCTCCGCAGATGCGATTACACCAACAGACTCCCTGCTTCATCCATACACCAAGTCCCATTTTTGATGCGTTAATCATCTGAAATCAATCCGAGCCCCCTAGGACCTCAACGAAACATACCAACAAGTCCTAAAACATGATACGAACTTAGTCGATCCCTCAAATCACATCAAATAACATCAATAACACGAATTGCACCCCAATTCAAGCCTAATGAAAACCAAGGAAATTCCAACTTCCACAATTGATGCCGAAACCTATCAAATCAAGTTAGATTGACCTCGAATTTTGCGCACAAGTCATAAATGACACCAGAACCTACTCCAACTGCAAAAACCCTATCCGAGCCCGGTATCCACAAAGTAAACTCTCGGTCAAACTTCCAAATTTCCAACCTTTGTTATTTAAAGCCTAATTCCTCTACGGGCCTCTCAACCACAATCCGTACACGCTCCTAAGTCAAAAATCACCCAACGGAGCTAACAAAGCCATAAAAACTCCATTCTGGAGTTGTTTACTTGTAAGTCAACATTCGGTCAACCATTTCAACTTAAGCTTTCAACCTTGAGACTAAGTGTCTCATTTCTTTCCGGAATCCCTCGGGACCAGAACCGACTACCCCCACAAGTCACATAACAGCTGAAAAGTACAAAAAGAGAAGTAAATGGGGGAACGGGGCTACAACTCTCAAAATAACCGCATGTGTCGTTACATGCTCCCTTTTTAAATAAACGTTCATCCTCGAACGAGTCTAGAAATGTATCTTGGGGTCTCAAATAGGCGTGGATATATGGTCTGCATCTCCCGCTTGGTCTCCCAATTAGCCCGCTCAACTAGTTGACCTCTCCCCTACACCTTAAATGTAGCTATGTCCATTGACCTCAACTTTCAAACCTGCCGATCAAAAATGGCCACCGGCTCCACATCATAAGTCAAATCACCATCCAACTAAACCGTGCTGAAATCCAAAACATGGGACGAATCGCCAACATACTTCCAGAGCATAGAAACATGAAACACTAGATGCAAACACGACAAACTAGGTGGCATGACAAGCTTGTAAGCCACCTCTCCAATCCTCTGAAGTACCACAAATGACCCAATATACCGAGGGCTCAACTTGCCCTTATTCCCGAATCTCATAACACCCTTCATGGGCAAACCTTGAGCAACACCTTTTCTCCAACCATGAAAGCAACATCACATACCTTCCTATCAGCATAACTTTTCTGTCTAGATTGCGACATGCAAAGCCGATCCTGAATCAATTTAACCTCATCCAAAAGCATATTGAACTAAGTCAGTACTCAATGACCTAGCCTCACTCAGCTTAAACCAACCCACCGGAGATCTACATTGTCTCCCATACAAAGACTCATACGGAGCCATCTGAATGCTCGACTACTAGCTGTTATTGTAGGCAAATTCCGCAAGTGGCAGAAAATGGTCCCATGGCCACCGAAATCAATGACACAAGCGCGTAGCATGTCCTCCAATATTTGAATAGTGCGCTCAGACTATCCATTACTTTGAGGGTGAAATGTTGTACTTAACTAAACCTGGGTACCCAACTCTCGCTGCCCGAGTCTCCAAAACTGCGTGCCCCGATCTGATATGATAGACACTAGCAAACAATGTAGGCGAACAATCTCACGAATGTAAATCTCCGCCAATTACTCTGAAGAATAAGTAATCCCAACTGGAATGAAGTGCATGAACTTGGTTAACCGATCCAAAATCACCAAAATAGTATCAAACTTCCTCGATGTTCGTGGGAGCCCAACTACAAAATCTAAGGTTATCTGCTCCCATTTCCACTCTAGAATCTCTAGCCTCTGAAGCAATCCACCTGGTCTCTGATGCTCATACTTCACATGCTAAAAGTTGAGGCACCGAGATGAAAACCCCACTATATCCATTTTCATTTTTCTCAAACTAAGGGCCTGCCCAAGAATCAACTCACGTAGCTCATCCATATAAGGAACACAAATCCGACCATGCATCCTCAACACCCTATCATCTCGAATAGTAACATCTATGGAATCACCGTGTTGGACCGTGTCCTTAAGGAAAAGCAAATGAGGATCGTCATACTAGCGCTCTCTGATGCGATCATATAAGGAAGACCGAGAAACCACACAAGCTAGAAATCGACTGGGGTCCAAAACATCTAATCTCACGAACTGGTTGGCCAAGGCTTGGACATCAACTGCAAGAAGTCTCTCACCAATAGGAATGAATGCAAGGCTACTCATACCCTGGCTTTCTACTCAAGGCATCGGCCACCGCATTGGCCTTCTTGGGATGATACAGAATAGTGATATCATAGTCCTTTAGAAGCTCCAACCATCTCCGCTGCATCAGATTTAGATCCTTTTGTTTGAATAGGTGTTAGAGGCTCCGACAGTTAATAAATACCTCACAAGAGACAACGTAGAGATAATGCATCCAAATCTTCAATGCATGAACGATGGCAGCTAACTCCAAATCGTGAACATGGTAGTTCTTCTCATGAGGCTTCAATTGACGTGAATCATAAGAAATCACTCTACCCTCCTTCATCAAGACACACTCAATACCAATCTTAGAAGAATCACAATACACTGTATAAGAACCAGAAGATGAAGGTATAACCAGAACTGGAGTTGTGGTCAAGGCAGTCTTGAGCTTCCGAAGGCTTTCCTCACGCTCATCTGACCACCTAAAAATAGCACCCTTTGGGGTCAATTTGGTCAAAGGCGATGCAATAGACGAGAAACCCTCCACGAAGAGACGATAATAACCAGCCAAGTGGAGAAAGCTCTAAATCTCTGTAGTTGAGGACGGTCTAGGCCAATTCTGAACCGCCTCTGTCTTCTTTGGATCCACCTGAATCCCCTCACTAGACACCATGTTCCCCAAGAACGCCACTGAACTAAGCCAACACTAACATTTGGTGAACTTGGCATAAAGCTTCTCCTCCCTCGATCGCTGCAATACAATCCTCAAATGATGGGGCATGCTCCTCATGTCTAGGAGAGTACACCAGGATGTCATCAATGAACACTATGACAAACGAGTCGAGATAAGGCTAAAATACACGTTTCATCAGATGCATGAATGTTGCTGCGGTGTTGGTCAGCCCAAAAGATATCACAAGGAACTCATAATGACCATAATGGGTCCTGAAAGTTGTCTTTAGAATATCTGAGTCTCGAATCTTCAACTGGTGCTACCCAGACCTCAAGTCAATCTTAGAGAACACCCCCCTCTGTCACACCCCAAACCAAGGGAGGCGTGGCTGGCACCCAGTGTCGTACTTTCCCGAGCGAACCACTCTATAACTCATTTATTTTCATTGTAACTATCATAGGCCAACATGTCCATAACTCGTAATGTATAACTATAAGTGGGCAAACACGAAATTAATGAACCATTTTTCTTAAAACATGAATACATATGGGCCGTCAAGGCCTCTGACATACTGTACAAAATGAACCTTTGTCTATAAAGCCTCTAAGATTATTTGACATCAAATGGGATAAGGTACCGGCATACCCATAAGTCTGTAACAAAATTCTGACACGATGATTCATAGACTCGGCTGCACTCCGAATGAGGTGGAGTCTTATCGATCCTTCATTGAATACCAATCTGGTCTACTATGAGGGCTCTTCAAACTGATTATCTATACATGCAGGCATGAATGCAGCATCCACAACAAAAAGACGTCAGTACGAATAATGTACTGATTATTTGAGGCAAAAATGAAACATAACAATAAGTCAACATTAATTAAAGACATATAAAAATTAACCTGAATCTCTGAAGTGCCGCCGTATATGCATACTTATTATACTCACACACACACACACACACACACACACACACACACACACACACACACACACACACATATAT